>JAWQFJ010001234.1:80320-97820 GCA_034096865.1 Theodoxus fluviatilis
CACATACCAAAATGGAGGATCCGTCCGTAGAGACGAATAGAGAGCTGACGCCGTCTGAGACGCAGATTGCTCCTGTCAGCAAGCTGTGACTTGAAATCCACGCCAACAAGTTAGAGTTGAGGGTCTCCCTTGGACAACATTTCATCCGCAGTCGAGAGAGGATAGTCAGCATGCTGCACGCATTCGCCGTCTTCTCCGTATGACGCGAGCAAGATGTCCCCTTTGCATAATGATTTCATGCTTCTCGTGGTTCGATAACAACGAATGAATAAGCGGTGCTCACAGTTAAATCAACATAAACTTTCGCGTCACGAAATCCCTGGCGCTCCAAATTTAGACGCGTACAAATTCAAGACTATCTCGCTATCTGCCTTTTGTGGACGGCCTCGTTCTCCTGTTGCGCGTGCAGATGACTTTATAGCATCGTTACGCGTCGTTAGGGCTGAGGCTGGAAAGTTGTTCTCTCCTACTGCGACAGAGCCTTGAACATCCATTGCTTCATCCGAAGAGTGTGCGATGTGACCAGCGTATTTCACAAGTGGATGCGGCATGAACTGATGTTGTGCAGGCATGCAGCGGGAACCTTGATTGCTTTGGAGCTCTCACACAAAGGTGACAGAGGAAACTTGGATGTGATCACCACAGCCAGTTTGATACGAGGCTTTGACTATTTAATTCAAGCAATTAAGTGTGCAACTTTTGGAAAGAATGCAATTGTCCACAGAAGTGTGGAGAAGGCGCTGAGTGTCACAGATTGAATTAAACTTACCGAGGAAAAAAAAGCAAACCGACTGCATGAAAGTAATTGTTTTCATTTTCTTCTCTTATTTTGGCAGTAAGGTTGGCATTTGAACGTGATGCGTGATACGGCTCAACACTCGGCAGTGATCTGATCATTTAGCCGGACCGTACTGTGACTTACATCATCTGTTTTTCCGCTCTTCTCATACAAACTCGTGCGTACATTCAGTGGGAGAAGGTCCACGAGAACTTCCCAAGTCCAGCCACGCGCCATTGTTCAGCAGCATGCATCCACTTCTCCATCGCTTCCCCTATTCGCCCTTATTTCCCCTCATATGTAGAAGCATCCAGCACTGTCTGGATGAATGTCTCTCCGTTGGCTTTGGTTACACGTGGTCCAGGCAGGAATTGTTGCTTTGGATGTCGACTCGTCTCCTCGTGATATGGTTCGTTTACATTTATCTCCTCGATGCCGTCTGCGGATTACTCCTGCTAAACGGGGACAAAATAATGGGCTGCATCCGAAGGCTGCACCACCGGCACACGGACGCTGGCTCTCTGTGCCGCGGCCTCCTTTCCGCCGTGTGTACCGCAGGTGGCCTGTCCGCGGACTCGACTTCTGTGCGTCTTTCCAGCAGCTGTTCATGCCCCGGGTGCCAATGGGCGCCTAGAATACGACGCCTCTGATTCATTCGCCGAAAGCTGCTCGAACATGTAAACTGACAGGACTTGCCAATTCTCCATATATCGACAAGTGCCCAACGGCTTTGATTCCATGCCAGCAGATACACTATGCTGTGGCAACTCTTTAAGAGCCGACATTCCCCTGACCAACAAATACTCCATGACTAGATAGCTGCTGGATAGCGGATGTTCCGTGGTCGCACATACCCCGTGGTGCAGACAAGAGAATTTGAAGCGAACACTGCCAGACTGATATCTCCATCTGTGGGTAAAGGATTAAGAATAGACCCAACGTTTCTCCCTACACATTTCGTAAGAGGCGAATAACTAGGGACATTGTGAGTTGATAAGCGTTTACTCTGTTCTAGTGATTTTCCTGCTTAATGGTCTTGCATATCCTACAGGCTGAGAGGCCGTGAAACTCCGTCCATCCATCCGATTTATATCTACTGGCCTGACAGCTGCCTGTTGTAGGAAGCATCCAGACCGTTGGCTATCCAGTCTACCGAGAGTCGTGTTAGAAGGAAAGTTGCTAGGTGACCAACAGCAGCACCATCATATCGCACTGCAGGCAAGCCTAGAGAAGAAAGTTCCTCAAAATGTCTTGTCAAAGTTTACCTGTAGCTGTGGAGAACAAATGAATAGTATTTAGTATTACCTGGGCAACGAAAACATAACTTTGTTGCCAAACTTGAGGAAAAACTCGAACGCAAGGAGAAAACTATGCCGTTCCTTTCACATTAGTAAAACAGTAGTATAAATTGGATAAGGAAAAAGCTTTAATTTCCTTCCAAGTTCTAAGACAGAAATAAAAAAGATATTGTTTTGACCTGTTTGGGGGGACTTCTTGTGTTTAAAATGTAATTTTCGGTTGCTTTAGGCAGATTTTCCTTCGTTGTTTTGTTGAGTTATGCATTTAGATTTTTATGTTGGTCTTTAAAACTTTTCGGTGATTGTGGACACGGAACAGACCGTAGATAAGAGGCTTGCATTAATCTTAAAGAAAATTTGAATTCAGAATTTCCTTCTCCCCCATCTTTCTTGTGTTAATGGTTGAGAGATGTAGCGTTTGAGTGTTATGTGAATTATCTGATTGGAAATAAAATGTGATCCAGTCAACCACACATTCTCGGGTAATCTTACATGAACTGGCTTGCAATGGAGGACAGAAACCTCACTCAGGTATTTTTAGAACGTTTTATTCAGAGCCTGTTCAGCTTATACACGTTAACTTAGCAAAATATTATTTCGTTGTACTTGACAACTCTCTTCTTCCCTGCGAACGATCAAACTTTTAAAACTCACCATTTATATTTGGACACTGTAGTTTGTGAGGGAGGGAATAAGTGAAACAGAATGACTTTAACATCTTCTGCATTTGTGTACTGAGAAACTTGGACGGAGAGACCAAAATCGTATAAATATTATACATGGAGATGATGAAACTCGTACACAAAGAGCAGATTGATAGAAAGTTTGCTCCGATCACAGAGGAAATTTGGAAGAAATTCATTTGTCGACCGGACATCTGTGTAATTTCTCCTTGTTTTGTTTGTTCCACGGTCGTTTGTTCTTACAACATATTGGTAGATTTTCAACTGGAAAAGAATGGAACCTATTTTCTTACCCGTCGCCAAAAAACTTCAATTTGTATGCCTCTGGTTAAGAAAAAGCCAAATGAAGTGTCGAAGTAGCCATTTTGTAGAAAATCACGCAGTAATCATGCATTCTCGCCATTTCTGCTAGGAAGAACACAAATCACCTATGGAGTTTGATGTGTGTACATTCATATCAGCGAGGGGTTGCCCGATATTCAAATGTTAAAAAGCAGAGCGATCTGTGCTGTAGATGACTCACGCACACACGCACGCAAACACATGCAAACACACACGCGCACACACGCAATAAACACACGCACACGCAAACACACACACACGCAAACACACACACGCGCGCGCGCGCACAAACACACGCACACATACACGCACTCACACACACGCAAACACACACACGCGCGCGCGCGCACAAACACACACACATACACACACATACACACACACACACTCACACACACGGATGGATGGATGGTGTTTTACGGCCTGTCAGCCTTTGTAGGCTATGTAAGGCCATTTAGCACGAAAATCACTGGAACAGATTAGAGCAAACGAGAAGCAAGTCACGGTGTCCCTAGTTATTCACCTCTTACGAATCGCGTAGGGAGACGCGGTGGGTCAATTCTTACCCCGAACCCACAGGGGGACACACACACAGTGCTCGCGCAAAAAAGAAAATAATAATAATATAGTTTATTTACGCACACACCTTCCCTTGACAGGCAAGCTCATGGCGTTTACAATCCAAAGAATCAACACTCATACAACTGCTCAACACCACATTCCTACAAAAACTCACACACTACACACATAAACAAAAACCAAAAACTTAAATCCAATAGAACAAACTATACAATATGCACATCACTTGCAGGCAAGGTCAAGTAATTCGAAGCAGCTCAGCGGGAAAGGCGGATCGGAAGAGATGGGTCTTTAGAGCACTTTTGAACTGGGGCAGAGTGTCAGAATGACGGACTGAGCGAGGGAGACTATTCCAGGTTACGGGTCCAATATAGGAGAAGGCACGCTGCCCTTGAGTTTTCTTGTTACGGCGAGGGACCTTAAGTATTCTAGAGTCAGCAGCTGAGCGTAGAGATCTGGAGGGCGTGTAAACGAAGAATTTCTGCAAGAGCGTGTGGTGCGGTGTTGTTGATGGCCTTGAAGCACAAAGTAGCAAGTTTAGGCCTATAATATATCCTCTGAGAGATGAAGTGTATGTAGGAGTGGAGAGACATGGGTACGCTTGGGACATCGAAAAACTAGTCTAGCAGCACAATTCTAAACTTTCTGGAGTTTGTTAAGCAGAGTGTCACGGATGCCAGTGAGAAGAGTTTCCATAGTCGAGACGAGACGGAACAAGTGATGTGATAAGCGTTTTGGTGGCCTGCTGAGAAAGATAATGACGAATGGTACTAATTTTCCTTAACTCATAATATGCTAACTGACAGACTTTGTTGACATGAGCTCTCATTGACAGGTCGTCGTCAAACATGATGCCTAAATTTCTAACAGACTGAGAGAAGAAGATGTCACTGTGACCAATGGTTAGTTTGAGGGCCTGATCCGATTTGCCTCCGCCGCCCACCAGGAGTGCTTCAGTTTTTGAGTCATTGAGTTGGAGCTTGTCGAAACAGTGGCCCATTGTTGACAACGAAGTCGATGGCAGTGAAAGTAAAACCAGTGTGCAAACTCAGATGCAGTGAGTTTGTGGCAACGAAAGTTGGCTGCGGCCGTTTCAGCCTCTAAATGTTGAGTTCATCGTCGAGGCTTGTTTTCATTGAGCAACGCTCACGTCTAATTCGCCGTAATGGCCGTCTTCTGCAACCAATCAGAACGCAGTTTCGGTCTAGTTCTGTCCCGATTGGTTAGACAAGATTGTTTCTACAGCAAAGTAGGTGCAAGCGATGCTCATTTTAAACAGGCCGACATCGACGGCACATAACTGACCCTGGCGGTGATGCATCAGTTGCAAATGCCACCCACCCTTCCCCCAAGTCTAGAGCAAGCAGATGCCACTTTCCAAACGACCTCATTCAACATCGTATGCCTTCAAAGATGTCTGTTGTAGAATAAGTGGTTTTTCGTATCTCCAGCCCCGCTTTTACCGTGTGTCTGTGTAGGAAGTTGTTTGGGCAGGATACTTTCTTCCACTATGAACAAAAGACCATCCGTTATTGAACACATGCGTTCGAGTATACACAGTTACAAACAGACCCTTGATTTGTTACCTTTCAGCCATCAGCACGGAATCTTTAGGCATGACATTTAGTTTTGTGTGCATCATGAATGGATGGGTGTATTCTAACGGTCCATTACTTTTGTATGCCATTTAAAGGTCACGAAAAATCATTTAAGCTGTACCGATTAATAGCAGTTCAAGTATACTAGCGGAAAAAAGTTAGGGATGGCTCACATACGCAACCACACCAAAGAAACGAGCGCACATATCGCAATGTAATTTGGTACATGTTTACTTCATTCACTTGTCCACAATACTGCAATATTTGGGTTCATTGTATTGAGACGATTTGGATATACAGGTCATCATACGGTTGAGGGGTCAAAATGAAGAAAAGGAAGTATTTCATGAGTTCAGTAATGCATGTGTCCGCCGCGTTTGCGCTGCAGTTCTTCACACCTCGGCCGCATAGAGTTCACCAACATGGTAAAATTCTCCTGTGGAATGGCTTGCCACTCCAGTTGTTTCTGGGAGGCTGCTGTTTGGCCCTCACCCGCCTGTCAGGTTCGTCCCATACGTTCTCAATGGAGGTTCAAGTCCGGGGAACAGGCAGGAAAACCATCCTGGCCTGGCCCTGTGAGGAGTAGCATCGTCATCCTGGAACACGGCGTTCGGGCCAATCTGCTGCAGGGTAAGCAGAACAAGAGGGGCAAGAATTTCGTCCCTGTATCGCTGGCCAGTGAGATTCCCGACCACACGGTACAGGGGGGTGCGATGATGAAGGCTTAAGACCCCACTCCCCCCCCATCCCGAGACCATGACAGAGCCCCCGCCGAAGGCCACCCTCTCCTGCACTGTGTCGTCCTCGTAGCGCTCGCCCTCACGCCTCCAGATCCGCTGCCGCCCGTCAGAATGGTACAGGTTGAGCCTGGACTCGTCACTGAACATGACCTTTGCCCAGTCCCGACGTGTCCACCTGAAATGGTGGCGACTCCAGGCCAGACGAGCCTGGCGATGAGCCTCTGTCAGTAGGGGAAGTACAGTAGGACGACGACTCCGCAGCTGGACGTCATGCAGGCGGTTGCGGACGGTCCTCTCGCTAACATTGGTGTTGGTGGCCGTCCTTATAGCTGTCCTCTGATGACTCTGGAGGTGGTGGCCCGGTGCTGCAGCGCCTTTCGTTCAATGAAGCGATCTTCCAGAGGCGTGGTCCTTTGGGGGCGACCCGACCTGGGCCTCTCCTGGACATCGTTGGTGGGCTGGAATCGCTGATTCAGTCTTACGATGACTGAGTGGGACACTCGTAGTCGCCTGGCCACTTTGCATTTGGATACGCCCTCTTGCAGCCAGGCAATGGCTCTTCCTCTGTTGGTCGTTGTCAGCTTCTTTCTGGCAGGCATGGTGAGAAAATGGCAGCTAGCAGAAAACCAGCAGCTGATAAAGCCAAGTTTTTTTATTACAATTTACACTCCACGAAATGTCGTTGCACGTGCAAACCGAATTTTCCATCTTACCTGCCCATGTCTACCCATGTGCACGCCAGAAAACAACCTAGTTTTTGGCGATTTTGCACTTTGTGTCTCGTGCTACAACTTTGCGACAGAGAATCCCGTGCAGGTTTCCTGCTAACACAGCATACCCTACCCACTGGTGGATAATACGCGACAGACATTTGATTTTGTTGACAAAGGAACAGGGTGTTTCAGACAAATTAATATAGGAGATAAAATCAGTGGTCCGTCCCTAACTTTTTTCCACCAGTATATGAGATGTTCATAGTTTTTAGCTTCTTACGAATTTGCGTAGGAAGTTGCAGAAGGTAAATTCGAACTCTCAACCCACAGAGGAATGTATTAATCTTTCTGGCCGACACGTGAATAACAGTGTCTATCAAAAATCGGAGGTCCAGAACAATGAACACAATTTACGAAATGTGCATTATTTTTAAAACGAAGGTCACACTGGATCAAAAATGGATGAGTTTATTCAAAGTTGACAGAAGTGCAGTTGAAAAACTCGTTACATGTGTTACCAAATCATGCGCTATGCTATGTACACAAACATTTCTAAAATGTAAAAAAAGTTTAAACAAAACGATCTGAATCGGAAATAACGGAACGAAATCTACATAATTGTGAAACTTTACAGTATTAGTAAATCTAATATACATTACTATAATTTTTCTACATTCAGTACGATTACATCCATTTAATCAGACGTAACATATGGTTTAGTTTGGGCTTTTTAATTCTCGACGGATTTAGGAACCGTGAGTATCATTAAATTTTTGTACCGTAAATTTTTCTTTGCAACCTGCATATAGGGCTGGATGCAGTCCTTTGGCATGGTCGTGAAACAATTCACCTGGAAGACTCCCCAGTAAGATTTCTCAACTGAGGTGTTATCTACAACTTCTCTGCCAATCTATGTTGGAAATTAAATAGCAAATAAGCTGTACGCCGCAAGACATTGCCGTTGTACTGCCTAATACTGGTGGGACTTCCGTTTCAATTACAAAAGGAGGGTGGGGGACACTTCAAATAGTGGTATTACATAGGTGTGTCAAATTTTCCAACTTGGCAGCGAGATTTACACAAGGTCACAATGATGGCGGTGCTTTTCTACAGGGTTCGGTCCATCAGATATCATACAAGTCATCTACGAGAATCGCTTCAATCTGGAAACAAATTTTGACTGCTTGATTTTTCTCAGTATGAATTTCACAAGAAGATGTAGTCCATGCAGGCAAAGAACTGCCAAGCGCTGTAGCACCTGCATCGCAACCCGACTCAATTCCCCCAGCAGCCGCCATGCAAAAACCTGCACGTCCTTGGAGCTGTAGTGACCGTACCGTGCAAGCACCTTCTTCGCGATGACCATGAAGACCAGGCCCAGAATGTAAGGCGCGTAGATCATCGCGGCGATGCAGATAGCTAAGCAGATGCAGAAGAACTTGAACATCCAGATCAGCACGTACAGCCCCACCACGCCCGTGAAACGAGTCAGCATCAACAGGAAGGACAGCCATAGGGGACGACCGGACAGCACGTAATGTCTAGCCTTGGTGAGCCACAGCTTCGTGATGACGTATCGGTACAGGAACTGCAGAATGGTGAAGGGGCGAGCTGGATCCACTCTGAATCCCCAGCTCTGTATGATTACATCGGTGTTCTCTATTGTCACTTCGACGGCGTCCTGCTTCGTTGCAATGTCTTCCTCTACGTAGTCACCCCCGATGTTTGAATTGATGTCTCCCATTTTGCCAAGACTTGTCAGGGCCTGAGATTCCACCATGTCCTTATATGGTGAAACATCTTCCATACCTCTTCTGGTCTCGCGCTGATGAACGTCCTGCTCAGGCGAATGGTCGATGAAGTTTTCTGTGTAATTGTCTGTCTGCTCAATATCTTCTTCGATATCGTATTCAGTTTCGTGTTTGTTTGACTCTGGGTTGGATGTCATATCATTTATGAGTGTGGTTTCTGATTCATAATCTCCCACGCCGACGTTCTCTTGCTGAAATTCGGAGTCTGTGTGGAGGTAGTCTTTGACATCGGAATGAAGCGACTCATAGATCTCATAGTCACTGCATGCCTCCTCGTGCGCGAGGGTCTTCTCAGCAGTGTCCGTCTCTTCCTCTTCGTTTTCTGTCTCTGGGGTTTCTTCCTTCGTCTCGTTTGCCTGGTCGCCCGACATAGATGTGTGGTCACCATGGAAGACGTTATCGGTGTCAGAGTCCACGATCTCAGCCTCGTCATCATATTCATGGTCTGATTTGTCCATAGAGTCTACCTCTTCCTCAAGGATTTCACCCCCAGCCTCGGAATGAGCCACTGAGGATGTAACGACTACGTTCATTTGCAAGGGTACGTCCCGTTGTATGAGGTATTTCCCCAGCAGATTTCCCATGGAAAAGTCTTTGGAGGCAAGCTGATCGGTGAACTCATCTTTATCAGCATGTTCTTCCTGACTGCAGGCATATTCCACTGATTCATTGAGGGTCTTCTCTTCAATGGGTTCTGAGACTGAAGAAGTGCTTCTCTCAGGGATTTCATCAAAGTCTTCGCCTGCGATTTCTTCAGGCTTTTCTGATCCGATTCCACTATCAAACACGTGAGTGTCGTGAAAATCTTCCATATTTTCCCTTTGGTTGACGGCTGACTGTTTCTCGGGATAAAGTTCAGGAGAGGACTCATAATCGCTGGAGCCATCCTCGCTAGCAGAGTCATCCTCGGAAAACTCAATATGCATCCAGTCTTCTGAGCAGTCCGAACCCTTGTTTATCATGTATCCCCGAAGAATACTTGAAGGAAGACCACCTTTTTGGGGGACATCAGGGTCCTCATGGCGTTCATGCTCCTGACCAGCATATCTCTCAGGATTTATCACTATTTCTACGTGTCTGTCAATTTTCCCGCCATTTCCATCCTTGGTAGCACTCGACAATGGAGAGTCACTCTCACCATTACCTTCTCCTTCAATGTCTGATGCATCAACATCCTCGGTGGCAAAAAAGTCTGACTCAACTAATTTCTCGTCATGAATCAAAACGTCTCTCCTGATGAAACCATTCCGATATCCACTCGATTTTAAACGATTTTCATCGTCATTATCTGACTCACTCAGCTCTTCAGTTTTCACACCATCGTCGTCGTGCCGGTCTTGGCCATCTCCTTCCATCATCTCATCCTTGACGTTGTCAGGCAAATCCGCGATCTGAGATCTCAGCACTGCAGGCTTGCAACTCTGCACCGTGGATTTTCTCGTGGGGTCGGCTCTCTGCTGGAGCGCATGTTCCCTCCTCGCTGGGGTGGCGGCTTGCGCCTTGGGACTCGCCAGACTCGGACGCACCTTCCGCTCCGGCTCCAAGCTCGGACGGCGTCCAGCGGAGGGCTTCTGGAGAGAGGCGCTCCGCTTGACACCAAAGCTCTCGGTGGTCATGTCTCTCTTGGAGTGGGTCAATTTGTGGATGGTCGATGTCCTCTCCTCGCTTCTGCTGTCGCGGCGAAGCGGGTTGTCGGTCTTGAGAGGCGCATGACGTATGGCACTCTGGCTCCACAGGCCTCTGTCCTCGGAGCTTGGCGAGTCTTGCGGCAGCAGTCCGCTCTTCCTGGCGTCCACCTCCTGCTGAAGGTGCTCCCTGATCCGATCCAAGGCCGTCATCTGGCCCTGGGTTTTCACCCGCCATGACTTCTGACGAGGGTAAGTCCGGAATTTCTCCATGGTAATCGTCTCTAACATGTCTCAGAGCGTTCTAGAACAACCTTTACAGATTAAAAACAAGTAGTTTCACCGTAAATCAATCGCCTTTTGTCTAAGCAACTGTTTCGTTTTGCGGATGGCAGTACTCCGAGATGCGTGATCTCGAGCTTATTCGCCAAGTATAAGTGACTGGCGTGTGCGAGTTCTCGCGTTTTCGCCCCGTCTGTCGGCAAGTGAGGAAAGTTGGCGCTACTTTGGCTTAAATACCCACATCATTTTCTCGTGATTTTCGTGCAGCAACATGGTCTGGAGTTGAATACTTGGTCACACTACGGTTACAACGAAACCTCGGTGACACCATGCGAATGAGTTGTTGCGTTCCGTGGCCGTGGTGATGTTCTCGCTGCTGCAAATCATATCGCTGGTTTATCATAACGGCGTGCTACGTTGAAAGTGAGAATAATCCTGTAACCAGATCAAGTTATTAAAATCCCTAAACACATTATCAAAGCGTGGTGACTGTCAGGAAATGACTGCCACATCCAGTCGCTTTAACGAAGTGTGTGTGACCATAGGTTTGCACTGCCAATCACATAACAGGCAGCGTTCGCACGATTTCTCTATAATATATCACCTGGACGTGGAGACGGTGCTTGCTGAATGACAGAACAGGGTTTACGACGTCTACTGCGACACGGCTGCTTTGACTTCAACAGTCTTTTTCAGGGGGTAATGCGTGCGTGTAGCAATGTTCAGAAGATCAAAAAAAGGAGGAAGTCCACATGGCATATTATATGTGTGTGCGTGCATGTGTGTGTATACGTGTGTGTGTGTGTGTGTATGTGTGTGTGTGCATGCGTGTGTATACGTGTGTGTGTGTGTGTGCGTGCATGTGTGTGCGTGCATGGGTGTGTATACGCGTGTGTGTTTGTGTGCGTGCATGTGTGTGCGTGCATGTGTGTGTATACGTGTGTGTGTGTGTGTGTATACGCGTGTGTGTGTGTGTGTGCGTGCATGTGTGTGCGTGCATGTGTGTGTATACGTGTGTGTGTGTGTGTGTGTTTGTGTATGTATACGTGTGTGTGTGTGTGTGTGCGTGCATGTGTATGTATACGCGTGTGTGTGTGTGTGTGTGCGTGCATGTGTGTGCGTGCATGTGTGTATACTTGTGTGTGCGTGTGTGTGTGCGTGCATGTGTGTGCGTGCATGTGTGTGTATGCGCGCAGGTGTGTGTGTGTGTGCGTGCGCGCGCGTGTGTGTATGTGCGTGTATGTGTGTGCGCTCGCGCGCGCGCGTGTGTGTGTGTGAGCGTGTGTTCGTGTGTGTGTTCGTGTGTGCGTGCGTGTGTGCGTGCGTGCATGTGTATGCGTGTGCGTGTGTGTGTATGTTTGGAATAGATATTTCAGTCATCATCTCTTATCGGATCGGAAATGTTGTTTTCATTTGTATTCACTGCAGCGAATTACCTTGTGCTTGAGCCTGAAGCTATCACTGTCGCCCACAGAAAGCACGCGCAATATAACATTTGCATGCAGAGACAAACATTTCAAATTCACCGTGACAGCTGTCGGTCTGGCTTTTTAAAGGTATCGTAACATTTGTGCATGAGTGCACATTTTACGTCGACCCTGCTGTATCAAAATTTGCTAAGTGTGGAAAGTCGGCGTTTGCTGTTATTATTGTTTTTGTTTTTGATCGTTATCTCAGGGATTATCACGCATGCAGGGTATCTCTTTTTTGGTTTGACGTGCATGAGTGGTCATTTTATATTGATTGGAAATCTACATTATTCAACTGATTGCCGTGTGTGCACTGTATTAGAAGGGTGTCCTGTGTGCACTGTATTAGAAGGGTGTCCTGTGTGCACTGTATTAGAAGGGTGTCCAAGTCATCAAGTAAAGGACACAAAGTTGGTTCACTCTAAAGCGTGATGATAAGCTACGTTCAATCATTTGGACTTAAATGTGATGTTTGTGATTAATTTGTCCTAAAATACAAGGTTTGTAAATATCATGAATACTAGACTTTGGATTTCATTGCAAAACTTTTGTTTATTCAACTCATTTTGTCTTCAATACATGAAGTACTGCATTCTGATAATTTCAGGTGAGAGATAAATGTCATTATCAATAACAATAACAACTACAATATTGCAACTATAACAGCTACAACAACTACACTCCGAAAAGAGAAATGCTGCATTATCAAATCCAATGCAAACAAACCACCGCCACGCCCAGTCTACCGCACAGAGTGACAGTTTAGGACGAATGCAGGAAATTCGCATAGGAAGAAGATATAAACTTTAATCACAGTGCAATAACTTTATCGGGCGAAATTACGGGCTCTCTAAACCTCAAAGAAGAAAACAATCATGAGAATTGATTTGAAAACACGCATCCGCATCTTTGAGGAGAACGGAAGATTTTTCTGAAACGGTAGGTAGGTATTTTGCCGTCGTCAAAAACATTTACATATCATTATTCTTTGATCAAAATGCACATGGATGTAACGCTGGACGCCAACGGTTGAATCCCACAAACAAACAAACACGGGAGTAACAACATCAGCCTCACAAAGCTTTGGATCGATCATCTGCAGTTCAGACCAGGCAAGAATAGTCACAGCCGTCCTATGGCGCCCACAGCTCTCAAGACCGCAGTGTCCACCGAGCTCTGGAGAAAGTGTGACAGGACCATGTCGCTGAGAAGCTTGGCCGTGTGCAGCAAGATGCAGCAAGATGCAGCAGGAAGTAAACAGGCACACGATCAAGTGCACGGCGGCGGAGTAAGCCATTTCCAGGGTGCGGGAGTAGACAAACATGTTCAGCATCAGCAAGTCCAGGGCCTGCTGTTGGTGCCAAACAGGCACAAAGTCCAGGGCCTGCTGTTGGTGCCAAACAGGCACAAAGTCCAGGGCCTGCTGTTGGTGCCAAACAGCCACAAAGTCCAGGGCCTGCTGTTGGTGCCAAACAGCCACAAAGTCCAGGGCCTGCTGTTGGTGCCAAACAGCCACAAAGTCCAGGGCCTGCTGTTGGTGCCAAACAGCCACAAAGTCCAGGGCCTGCTGTGTGTGTGTGTGTGTGTGTGTGTGTGCGTGCGTGCAAGTGCGAATGTGCGTGTATGTGTGCGTGCGTGCTTGTGTGTGTGTGCGCGCGAGCCCGTGCGTGTTGGGAACATTTTCCATTACTGTCTACATCCAACAAGAACAACGAAAATAAGAAGCAAGGCCACGCATAAACTGAACCAAGGGCATTTCTTGCGTTTACACGAAATGATTCCACTGACGGTCTCTCTAAAGTAATATGCACAATATTCTGACATACCTTGAAAACGCGAACTCAACTTAGCATTGTAATGAGGAAACACATTCGAAACAAGCTGTATATAAAAGGGGGAACATATAGCCTTTTCACGTTCTGTATAAAATCGAAAGAATAAGCATACTCCATCATTAGTTCTCACGAGTATACGATTGAACAATATGAAAATGGGATTTTAAAAAAGTAAAAAGTAGGGAGTGGAAAGAGGCAATATTTCTTTAAACATTGAAGTGATTTGTTCGTCCAAGGACACGTGTCTTTATCACTACAGACATGCTAGAAAAATCTAAATTTTCATATGATATTGCGAAAAAAGCAAGTCCGTCATTGTGTCTACGGTGTTAGTCTTCTATCGCAGCAACATGTGTAAGGTTTTGGTTTTGAGACAGTAGGATTCTTCATGGCATCGTCAAAACCATCGACAACAGATATCCAGATGGTCTGTTGTTTTCAAAGTCCATGCAGATTCAATACAACCAACAGAAGTGACAGTGGAACATGCAGATACCGGATTGTTTGTCTACATCGGGGGAAGGTGATACACAGGGGAGACAAGAAGATAAGTCTTTCAGACAAAGGTCTGTTTTATAAAGTCATCTTGCAAAGCGTCTTTCCGAGCCCTGAACAGGGTGCATTAGTACAGCATGCTACCTGAGGGTGCACAGAAGATGCCTCAGACGTATGAAGACAGAGAAGGCATTTTCTAGGAACAGGGACCCCCAAAAGAATGACAGTGTGTACCAAAACATCGCCTCGGCAACGGCATATATAACAGCAGTGAAGGCAATCACCAGCACAAGCAAAAGGAATGCACATTGCCTGATTATTGCCTGACCGGTAATGGCCGTCTCCCGTGCCCATTCCAAGACATCCATGATCTAGAGTCGGAATTCACACTCTGCGTTCAAAGAGACTTAGTCCTAATCCCCAGCAGGCCCAATGTATTCAGTTTAAATGCCTTTAAGAGTCGCCTGTGTTTCGTAAAGTACCGGTTGGCCACAGGTGGTTGCTTGTTCCTCAACAAAGATTTAGTCCCAATCTTGGCAGCATCGAAGCAAATGCACAGCAACGCGAGAAGTTTCCTTTTTGGTCACGCGATGTTTCAGTACAAGAGCACGCTGGCCTGAGAAGTGCACCGTGCAAAGTAAGAAGATGTATTCAGTATCTGTCCACCTATCTCGATATCCTCTCGAGTGATATAAACGTTTTACACAGCTGAACATGCGATTACAGGAGGAGATAACGACCCCGACGTGGTCACCTATCGCAGGTGTTTGTACGCACTGTAGAGGCATGCAAAACATATCACTTTTTGCATCGCCGTGTGCATCACTGTGCGAGAAAAGCCAGTTGCTGCGATTGAATGGAGATAAGCTGCAACTCCCCGTCTTGCTCCTGGAGCTGGCCCCGAGAGCCCAGCAACGCACGGATTCCAGCTTCGCGTTGTATAAGACGGGCGCCCCGGGACGCTCTGACCTACTTCCCGTTACCTCTGATGCTTCTGGCGGCAGGGCGCCCCGGGGCGCTCTGACCCACTTCCCGTTACCTCTGATGCTTAGTGCAGCACAGCGCCCCGGGACGCTCTGACCTACTTCCCGTTACCTCTGATGCTTAGTGCAGCACAGCGCCCCGGGGCGCTCTGACCTACTTGCCATCACCTCTACTGCTTCGTGCAGCACAGCGCTCCGGGGCGCTCTGACCTACTTGCCATCACCTCTACTGCTTCGTGCAGCACAGCGCTCCGGGGCGCTCTGACCTACTTGCCATCACCTCTACTGCTTAGTGCAGCACAGCGCCCCGGGACGCTCTGACCTACTTCCCGTTACCTCTGATGCTTAGTGCAGCACAGCGCCCCAGGACGGTCTGACCTACTTCCCGTTACCTCTGATGCTTAGTGCAGCACAGCGCCCCGGGACGCTCTGACCTACTTTCCGTTGCCTCTGATGCATAGTGCAGCATCGCGCCCCGGGACGCTCTGACCTACTTCCCGTTACCTCTGATGCATAGTGCAGCACAGCGCCCCGGGACGCTCTGATCTACTTCCCGTTGCCTCTGATGCTTCTGGCGGCAGCGCGCCCCGGGACGCTCTGACCTACTTCCCATTACCTCTGATGCATAGTGCAGCACAGCGCCCCGGGACGCTCTGATCTACTTCCCGTTGCCTCTGATGCTTCTGGCGGCAGCGCGCCCCGGGACGCTCTGACCTACTTCCCATTACCTCTGATGCTTCTGGCGGCACAGCGCCCTGGGGCGCTCTGACCTACTTCCCGTTACCTCTGATGCTTCTGGCGGCACAGTGCCCTGGGGCGCTCTGACCTACTTCCCGTTACCTCTGATGCTTCTGGCGGCACAGCGCCCTGGGGCGCTCTGACCTACTTACCGTTACCTCTGATGCTTCTGGCGGCAGGGCGCCCCGGGGCGCTCTGACCTACTTCCCGTTACCTCTGATGCTTCTGGCGGCAGGGCGCCCCGGGGCGCTCTGACCTACTTCCCGTTACCTCTGATGCTTAGTGCGCCACAACAACCCGGGGCGCTCTGACCTACTTCCCGTTACCTCTGATGCTTCTGGCGGCACAGTGCCTCGGGGCGCTCTGACCTACTTCCCGTTACCTCTGATGCTTCTGGCGGCAGGGCGCCCCGGGACGCTCGCCTTATGCAACGCGCAGCAGCTGTTAAGGAGGGCATCGAGCGGCTCTGGCCGTATTTTGTGCATGAGCTTCGGCTTCGACTCACAGAAGTGGAATCCTTGAGTTGGTGAAAGGGGTTTCTGGATTTAATGTTTACACCGCAAGCTGTATTAAAAACGTATTTTCTTTTTAGTACACGGTATTGATATCATAATGATCCTAGATCTCGGTGTTTTCTGGCTGTATATGGACGCAAAACATCTCATAGACACATGACATACGAAATAAGTAGTCAGTGCTCCTATCATAACACCCATCACACTGTCCTGACGTTGCTCTAGATGTCTGTGTGTGTGTGTGTAATGATCAACTTGCGCCTTCAGTTTAGTGCACAAGATTGAGATCTGTAGCGCGTTATGCTATACGAACCGTCATCATACTCAACGTCATTTTCAGCAATGAAGTGTAACGAACAAGGGTGGTTGAAGCATCCATCGTCATAAACTTATCAGCGCATCTTTGTCACATTTATGCTGGGTTGGTCGTGCTAATTGCAATGCAAACTTCGTGTACAGCAGTTTATCGCATCCTCACAATGATATAAAAAAGGTGTGGACAGCAACCGACAATGTATTCTTTCTTGAGCCAAAGTGGCCCTGAAAAGGGCCGTTTACAGGTACGCGTATACTGATGGGGGTAGAGCCTCCCGCCCCGGGATGTAGAGCGACGAGTCACAAGGACGTGGCAGCTCCGTCTCTGTGGCAGTGGCAAGGCTCCGTCCCTGCTGGCAGGTATATGCAGTGATGTCCTCTTTTGGCGTCGTGGCAAGCTTTTGGAAAGAATACATTGTCGGTTGCTGTCCACACCTTTTTAATTTTCAGTCAGTATTTCGACCGACCCCGGCACCTTATTCTTCACAATGATATAACATTCAATAAAGTGTTCATTAAAAAGCCTAATAAAAACATAGTTTGGTTAAGTTTCTGGCAACTAAGGAAAAAGGACTGTTCCGGTGTGGCTGTTATATTTTGCTACATTGATGGATATAAATTTGTCTGGCCACATTTCGTTTGATGTGTTTAAGTTCAGGCGATAGGCTTTGGAGTATTGTGTTACCAGAAATGTTGACTAG
>JAWQFJ010001234.1:110320-115388 GCA_034096865.1 Theodoxus fluviatilis
GATCAATGCAAAACTTTTGCCGGGTCAATATTGTCGTAGGGGAAATGGCCATAAACTAGAAAAGAAGAAGAGAAAACAAATAAGAGAAAAGACAGGAAGGCTAAGGACATAAGGTAAAGGAAGAAGACGAAAAAAAGATTTGAGCAGCCAGCTTGGTTTGGATCTGTTGATTCACAAAACCTGTTTATGACAAATAAAAACCATGTGCATCGAATGTTCACCTCGTGTGACAAGAGCGAGCGCGGGCACCCGTGCCTGATTTCTGTCCATGACGCACAATCGGTCAAAGGTGACGTGGTGCACACATTCAGGATATTGTCACTAAGTGTGGTTTTTTAGAAGCTATTTTCGATGCCTTATGAACAGACATTGATTACTTCACTCATTCCTAAGTTTTCATATGGTGATTATCATTCGTTTTTGTTTAGGGTTTTCTTTTTTGAAAACAGCCAGCGACCGACATAAGGCAAACAGAATCACCTTAGGAATAGTCGGTCCCTGAGGGCTTCAATTCTCTCCCACTGAATACTGTCAGCATGATGACGAATAAAATAAGATTTTAATACCTACATACAAGTCAACGTTGTAGACTTAGGGCTTCAAAAGATACTTTGGGCATCCTTCCTGAGCATATCGTCACTTAAAATGCTTTAAAAGGACTTCTCTATTTAGTCAGTCGACTGTGGACGCATCTGACACTTTCTATCAATTTTGCCCTCATTTTCACCCCCACAAACGACAGCCACACTATGCTGACTCAAGTCCACACGATCTTCAAATTCCTGGTACAAAAAGGGTAGTTGAGAAATCCCCTTTTTCTTTTCCAAAATGTCTGCCGCTCGGCTCAGCCAAGCATTAACGCCAAGCTGTTCAATATCTGGATGAATCTTTCTTTTCGTGTTGCTTTTCAGTGCTTACTTCGCATAGGGCGTCAGCAAAACTGCAGAGCTGGGGCTATTACTGAGGTAAGTACACAGAGAGGACAGAGAGTCGACACCAAAGATGTCAGTCGAAAAGAACTTTTCACCTGAACGCCAAAATCCAATTAGGTTATGCTGTCGGGGTTAGCAGGTGTGCGAGCGAGAAAACTTGTCATAATTGGATTTTTCCCACGCAGCCATACAGCAAGGAGGTCTGAGTGAGCGGGTGCAACTCCTTCTCTTCTCTTCTCTTTCAGGGAAGCGAGAAGAGAGTGTCAGAGGAAGCCGAGAAAAGCAGAAGAACAAATGAATGGCCGCGTGAATGACTGCCCTTACAGAGCCACACAGTCGAGCTGTGTGCGACTGAAAGCAGTCCTGGGCGTTGACACAGTCTGAGATCGCCTGATCGCCCTCCACCTGTCCTGAATGCAATATGCCCCAGGTATTGAGCAAGAGTGACGCGCTGACACAGAGTGCAGGAAGGAGGAATGTTGAGCAAGAGTGGCGTCGACGCTTTTCTGTCTGAATGAAGGTGAAAGCGCTGAATCGACATACACCTTGGTGCGATTCGCTTGGGGGAATGGGTAGATGGATGTGTGGAGAGAGAGAGAGAGAGAGAGAGAGAGAGAGAGAGAGAGAGAGAGAGAGATCTATGCTCAGCTGAATGGATCATCAAACATAGACAAAGAAGTTTCGAAACACATAATCCTTTCAGTCTGCTTCTCATTTCCACGGTCATTCTCTCTACGTGAGCATCCAAACTACCACAATGAACACGGAAATGGCAAAGTCACGCATAAAAAAAGCTTTACAGTCCTCAAATATACACACACGCACATACACACACACGCTCATACACACACAAATTCTCATACACACACACGCATGCACGCACACACGCACGCACGCACGCACACACACACACTCGCACACGCACGAACGCAAGCACACACACACAAGCGCGCGCGCGCACGCACACACACACACACACACACATTCACACACACACGCAAGCACTGTCAACCAGTCCCTTTACATACATACATATATTCTATACGTGCTACACATACATGTATGCGCATACACTTACACTGAAGACACGCATTCATGCAATCTCACATACACACATACATTCACGCGTACTCACAGAGGTCGGTATAGAGACATGCACACACACACACATATATGCACACACACACGCACACACACACACACATATAGGCACAACACACACACACACATATAGGCACACACACACACACATCCTTCACACACATTCACACACACATAACACACACACACGCGCACACACACACACACACACACACATGGAGCAAGCGAACGAGCGAGTGAAAACGAGAGAGAGAGAGAGAGAGAGAGAGAGAGGGAGAGAGAGAGAGCGCGAGAGAGAGATAGAGAGAGAGGAGGGAGGGAGGGAGGGAGGGAGGGAGGGGAGGGAGTAGGGGAGGATGGAGGGAGGGAGGGCGGGAGTGATGGAGGAGAGGGAGGAGAGGGAGGGAGGGAGAAGCTAGGAGGGAGGGAGAAGAGGCAGGAGAAGAGAGAGAGAGAGAAGAGACAGAAGACAGAGAGAGAACAGAGAAGACAGATAGCGAGAGAGCGACACGCGCGCGCGCACACGCACGCACACACAGACACACACACACACAGTCACACACACACACAGTCACACACACAGTCACACACACACAGTCACACACACACAGTCACACACACACAGTCACACACACACGCGCGCACGCGCGTGCACGCCTGCGAGCGCCACCTGTTCACTCACCACAGTCCCAAAAACGTGTACAATGTCAAGCTGGTCTGCCTGTGATGACACCTGGACGAGTGCTCAAGCTCGGGATCCCGTGAGAGAAAAGTGACAGCCACACCCATCTCCTCCCTGCACTACTGCACACCAGGTGAAATCCTTCTTGGGGGGAAAACACGTCACTGAACTCACAAAACCTCCCCCGGGGGACACAATCCACACGGCAGACGACTTGCCTCTGTCTGGCGAGGAGGACAAAAAGGCAGGGAGGACGCTAGATACGGGTGGATCTAGCTACCCGGGACTGGCACGCATCGGGCGTCTTGCACAAGTCAGAGGAATGTGTGGCCGGGTTGAGCTCTTGGCCAAACATTGTTCGATAGGACATTATTCTGCCTGCTCTGCTAAGTGCCTCAACCTGTTCCACACATATAAGTCCGTACTCGGGTGGCTGGGTGGGATATTTGCGGAGCCAGGGTGCTGGTGAGCTGGGGTGGTGAGCCTGGGAAGGGAGGGGCAGGGAAGGGTCGGGGGAAGGGTAGAGCTGAAAAGAACGCGTACAGGGAGAGATATGGACCAGGAACAAAGGACATACGGTAGGACGGTCTGTAGGGCATGTTATTCCGGCAGACTTTCATGGAAGAAGGATGGGGTCGGAATGACCATCTTACTGCGACTGATGAGCCAAGCACGGCTAAATGACGTGGGTGGGGTCGGGATGCAGGTTACAAGGGTGGTGGCTGCCTGAATAGTGCACTGGGCGGATACCAAGGGGAAAGGTGGGGTGGGTGGCATAGGGTGTGTGTATGTGTGTGTGTATGTGTGTCTTGCTGAAAGTAGTTAACGCAAAGAGGGCGTGTCAAAAGATATCGGGGTGGGGAGGTGGGATAAGGGGGCAGGGGAGAAAGGAAGGGAGGGGGAGGGAGGGGGGACAACTGTACATGTGACGAGAAAAACCTACACGAGTAACGCTGCTTTGAACGACGACCACGTCTGATAAGCGACAAGAAGCCTGGTTGGTGAGTCAAGAGCGTCTACAGCTCTTTGCTTCCAAAAGACCAAGATTACTGGAGAAGACAAGGAGGGCCCTATGCGTGTTCCATCAGAGAGCCTATGAAATATTGCTGCTGACTCAGATAATTATTGCAAATGGGTCTTAGTACGTCCATTAGAGGGAAACCCGTTGTCCCTTGCTCCGTCACACACACGCGCGCGCGCACACATTTCATATTCCTTTGGAGTCGCACACATGCAGTTATTTCACGCAGAAATACCTTTTTTAATATATGCGTTGTCTCAAGTACGTATTGCTTCGTTAGATCACTTCAATCCCACTGATACTGCACAATGCATGTCTGCTCAGCATAAGCCTGCTTTTGTGCAGTTATGTAAGCCCGCTCTGTGGGTGAAACTGTGCGTCAGTAGTCGCCCACACATCGCTTCTTCTTTTTTCCTTTCCCTCGTAGAGCGCTTCTGTACGTCTAGGAGACGTTTCGAAGTCTGGAAGGATCTCCACAGCAAGCTCACGCAGGCTGTACGCTTCCTCTAGCCCCAGTGTAGCACTGGATGTGACCAATGCCAATAACGCGGTGACGTCATGTCACAATGAAAATGACGCGTGTTGGTTTAGTGCGAGCCACTGGTCGCCTGGCGCGGAGAACTGCAGTCAACCCTTGAATGCGCACACAGACCCTGTACCAGCAGTGCTGCTTGCTCTTAACCTCGGCTCGGGAGAGCACACAAAACCGACTCACACACTCATTGGAGCATGGGCGAAACCGCTGTGTGCTTCGAGAATGACTGGTACTACTGGATATTGATATCTACTGTTGCTACTGTCCGTGGCGGAAATTCCGGTTTGCCGTTGTTGTCGGAGTTGTGCATTGCTGTGCATAGGGCGAGCGCCCCAGGGCGAGCGCCCCAGGGCGCTCTGGCTGACGTTGTTTTGAGGGAAGGGAAAATGGGTCGGGGCGCCCCGGGGCGCTCGCCTTATACAACGTGCGGCAGGACTTGGCTGGGTTATTTTGAATCCAGATTACACAGTCCCTTTCATGATAAATCTTCGGGAAGGAAAGTCCGGTGCTGTGTGTAATTTGAGCGCGTGTGTTTGTTTATGGACGTATGTCTGTGTGCGTGCGTGAGTGTGTGTGCATGCGCATGCATGCGTTCCCTTCTCATTTTTTAAAACTCACGCAAGATTGCAAGCAAATGATCGCAAACACGATCACCTTCAAACGGGTCTCAATGGACGAGACATGGACCGTCAGTTCCCTTGACAACAAGAACTGCTTCGGACAGAGTGACCGAGGCCAGCCTCTGCGCATGCTCTGGAGGTCTGATCTTGCAAGTGTCGCCTTGTATTTTTGTCTCT
>JAWQFJ010001235.1:5000-7500 GCA_034096865.1 Theodoxus fluviatilis
CATCGTCCGCCTCATCCATCGGCGATTGAATGCACATTGGTCTTATTATTTTGTATCAAACTGTATTTGTTTGCGGCAATATCAGCTAGGTGAAGAATTTCTTGGACACCTTTTTCTTTCCAATTTATTAACCCCCAAAAATCATGTCTTTGTATTTTTGGACGAATTCTGCTATAGCTGTGTATTATATTGTAATGCATTGCATTGTAAAACGATCGAAGAGAGCACCAATATCAGGTGGCAACTTTCTTGGACACGTGTTTTTCCAATTTTATTTACCAAAAAACCATATCATGCCTTTGTATTTTTGGACGAATGTTGACAAAACGATTGAAGAGAGGACCAATCCGGGACATGCTGCCAAGATTCGTTGGTCTCTCCGTAGCCTTGGGTGTCGTCTGGCTTTCTTACTGCTGGGAAGGACCCAGGTCTGCCTTGTGTAGCCTGACACACAGACGATATAATTACTTTGATGTGCAAGTTGCCTTGCCTCTTCTGATCTTCACTTCAGGAAATGTTGTTGGCCTTTTCGGGATTTGATGGACTGGGGGAAAGGGTGGAAATGGGGCGACAGTAAATAAACATATGACTTCAAGAGTTTTTCATTTCTGGCGCCATCGTTTCATTTCAACTCGATCAATTAGATAGCAGTATTAATCTTACAGCTGAAAGGCTCCTTTATTCAGTAAGTGCATGTATAGCAGCTATCTTGAATCCTTTTCTTATCTCTTCGATCGTGTTTGTTCCTATTTTGCTCTACAAAAAATGAACATATGATGCAATGAAAGATCTAAGATGGCGTACGTCTTCTAAAATCGCCTCATGCAGCTTGAAGAGCTATAGTTGAGTCAAAGATTATAGGTTACACAAAGATAGTTCATTAGCTCATTCTCGTGAGGGTCGAGACACGTTGCGCCCCAAGCGGCTAGCACTATGGGAGATGCCTATAGTCCGTTTCAACATTGCACTGTATTTAGTCACATGATTATAGGATTTAGTGGAGACTTCGCACAAACATGGCGGAAAAACACAGTCTAAAACACGGTGAGGTTTTGATGGCCGCGTATAATACAAAACAAATACAAAACATTAGAAGGTAAAACAACGCAAATTTTCGGCTAAAAAGCCTTCATCAGGCGCACAAATAAAACTTACTGGAGGGCGGACAAAAGTAGAATCCTTTGTCCGCCCTCCAGTAAGTTTTATTTGTGCGCCTGATGAAGGCTTTTTAGCCGAAAATTTGCGTTGTTTTACCTTCTAATGTTTTGTATTTGTTTTGTATTATACGCGGCCATCAAAACCTCACCGTGTTTTAGACTTTTATTTTAATGCCGTGGCAGTCCCTTGTTTTGGACATTGGAAAAACACAGGTTTGCGAGTGACCACTGCAGCGCTATTAACTGTAGCAACAACAGAAAGAAACGCCCAGAGCTTTCGTACTTCAGGTTTCCAAGAGACAAAGCCAGGTGGGTAATGTAAGGTTACTTTTTCCTATAACACCTTTTTAGGAAAGAACGGGTAACTATTTTTAAGCTGGGGCTGAAACCTATGCTAACCTATTTAAACAAGGGCAAAGATTTTTCCAAAGAATAGACCCTAAACACAGCAAAGTTATCTCCTGATGGAAGAAGATTAAAGCTAGTCCCTTAGCAACTCAGAACTATACAGGAGGTATAGCCGTATAACTGGAGACGGCTCCTAGTGAACACAGAACCACAAAACACATTCACACTAACTTTTCAGAAGTAAACAGAAAGAATTTCGTTCAAGTAAATTGTCACTAGAATTTTGGCCTAGCAACAGATGTGCGATGGACCTAATTCTAAAATTTCCGATAACGTCATCAACTACCAAGGTTGAAGAACGAGTGACGTCACTATTTGACCGATTTGAAGAATAATAATTTTTAACACAGAGAGAACAGGGTCACCAAACGTTGCGATCACGTCGACCCGTGCACACGTGGTTCTGCGAGTGACCTGCATTTCGATTGTTAAAAAGTAGGAGCTTTCAATACCTTTTGATGCATTCAACATACAGCTTTGATAAATTAATGCTGTTCATGGTTTACATTTTCTTTGGATGGGGTTTCTAGTGTCCCCAAATTCAGTTTTTCTGCGCGAAGCGAGACTATGTCCACCATTTTAAATGTGCAATGTTGAAACGGACTATAGGCTCACGGACATGCGCAGAAGCATCTCCCATAGTGCTAGCCGCTTGGGGCGCTGCAATTTTAGCTGCTTGTAACTTCAAAGAGCAAAAGCTCGGCATGAACTATCTTTGTGTAACCTATAATCTTTGGTTGAGTCAAAGGTTCATTATACTGTTCCTTTTCGTCATCAGTAAAATGGATGATCTGTCTAGATGGCGACATCTCCTTTCACAGTTCAGAGGAGTGACTTTACCATGACAAAGTTTCGTACGTGTCTGTCTCCGAGTCCAGTAATGACTGCTTCTGGTGTGTGTGTGTGTGTGTGTGCGTGTGTGTGTGTGTGTGCGT
>JAWQFJ010001235.1:12399-22399 GCA_034096865.1 Theodoxus fluviatilis
TTTTGACAAAGGGAAGGTGCAAAAAGAATACTGACAGTTTGTTCTGTAGTAGATGACGATGTCGTTCATGGGGAAGATGGCAGCAAGGTGCACAGACCACTCGTTGGATGACTTTCCTTCGGCAGAGTGGAAGCAGGTGCCAGTGAAGAAATCTTGTCGTGTGTCTCCATCCACTGCCTTGTCCGCTGTCACCCCTTTGTGTAAAATGGAGCTGGAGGTGGCGGTCTTCCTCAAAGCTGCGTTGCCTGCAACAGGTACACAGCTGTTCTTCAGAAACCTTCCACAAGCTGGCCAATCTGTGCACATTGGGAAAGAGAATGAGACAAGAATGGCGCTCTTTGTTTGACACGAAACTTGAACAGGGCATAGTTTAGAAAGAAGTTTCAAGAAAGCAAAGAAAGCAAGTAAAGCAAGATACAATAATGGTGTTTAACCATAAAATTCCAATCAAATGTCTTGCCATATCCGTCACTATTACTACATTTAGCAATACAAGGAGTATGAACTATTCACATTACCTTTATTATAAAAATGTTCATGTCATCTGTCCTGCAGGTATCTACAGTCTCACCTATTTACTTGACTTTTGCTCTAATGAAGTTGGCTGCCATGCAAATATCTAAAAATGCATGTAAGATATTTTGTACATAAATGTCAAGGTGAAAACATGTCAGTATTTAGATTCAGCCTCATACCAAAGCAAACACACAAATATATGGTGTTAAATTGTCAAAGGTAAGCTTTCTTACTTAATTGCTGGGAGATAGGTATACAGAGCGCTCCAATGAGATTATGCTTGCTTTATAGAATATTGTCTTTTATATCGATGACTATCATTGAAATCAACGTCAGTTGGTCATTGGGTTGTGAAGGTGTTGGATTATACTAGAACATAGTAGTGTCTTCGATATTATACGTCAGACCTCTCCACAAGGTCGTTGCCTAGTTACTTGATGTATTCAGGGCGTGGCAGCCCTTGATGCGTCACCTGACTTTGTTCGCGAAGCTTGGAAGCGGTCTGGCCTACTGTTGTTTGTGCTTGATGAATCTAGAAAGCCTGAAAAAAGCATATAAGCAGAGCAGCATGATAAAGCACAAGACAAACAGGTGAGACGTCCAGGAAGATACGGGAGTGCAAAGAGTTATCCTTTATAAGGAATGATCAGTCCTCTACGGAACTGTGCCCTTAGAGGGAAGTGTACGTTAAAG
The DNA here is from genome assembly GCA_034096865.1 of Theodoxus fluviatilis. Taxonomy (NCBI): domain Eukaryota; kingdom Metazoa; phylum Mollusca; class Gastropoda; order Cycloneritida; family Neritidae; genus Theodoxus; species Theodoxus fluviatilis. The sequence goes on from JAWQFJ010001235.1 coordinate 13,609, forward strand.
AGTTCACACATGAGGTACATCGTTCTAGGAGAGAGCACACTACAAAGACCGAAGACACGTATAAGAGCCCGGATAACAGCGACTGTGTTCGATATTCCAGTCTCGAGAGTGAAGTTATCATGGTAATGCCGAGTACTGATTGTTGTCACTGGGTATTGACCAGTGCTTGAATACATATTTTGAAAACGACCACCGGATTTTGAGGACTTCGACTTCCGGGCACAAGCTAGGAGAACCTCGGTACAAATAAATATCTGTGAAAGAGACAAGTCGCAACAGTTGCAAACACTGTTCTAAAGCAGAATTGTACACATATTTTTTATTACTTATCCCAGCACTCTGACAACGTTTTAGACTGATGCATTAACAATTACGACTTGCATGTGTCGGAAAATACGAGAAGGCTGATTTGTGCGCGTTACTTGCGGAAAATGCTGTTTCATAAAGCGATTCATGTGAGTCTTACAGCCCACGATAGGCCTATCTCTGCAACAAAGTAGGACTGTTCATGAAAAACTGCCTGAGCAACCAACACTTGCATGCATCCCGACTTGAATGGACGACTTTCTGCGTGCGAACTGCAATGAAGCAATGCCAAAGTCTACTAAAATATCAAATATTCGTGTTGAGTCTTTACTTGCTATGGCGGAAGAAGCTGGTGGATCAACATCAAACGTCCTCGTGGAGTTTGGCAAATACAGCAACGTAAAGGGGGAGACACCATATCAATGCGTGTTTCAACTCTGAGCGTCTGAAACTCTCGAGTTTGTAGCACAAGCAGTGGAGAGAAACAAAACTCACGTTTCTGGCATGTGGGTCCCTGGAAGCCCTCAGTGCAGTGTGCGGGACAGTATCCCGTAGTGCCATCACACGTCCCATTACAGTTGCACTGGTGCTGGCAGTTCTCCCCAAATTTTCCTGCAGTCTGACACTCGGCTGGAAAAACAGAACTAAATATCTCAGCTACTGCACAAGCGACATACTTTTCCCCCCTTTGATCAACTTGTATAGTTTAAAAAGGAGCGGATCCAGAGAGAAACAACTTTGCACGAGGTGGTAATTTCCTCTCCCTAGGACGAAGACTAAGTTGCACTTGATCTCTTTGCAATATCCTGGTGTACGGGGGTTCTCCTAGCTTGCGCCGGGAAGTCGAAGTTCACAAACGCTGGTGGTCGTTTTCGATAAACTTTATTCACGCACTGGTCGATACACAGGGGTAACAGTAAACAGTATCGTCGTACTCGCTTCACTCTACGCGCAGTGCCGCAGAGGACTCCTTCCTTACAAAGGAGGACTCGTTTATCCTCTAGTTAAGCTCTCACCTTAACTCTGTCGTATCTGCTCTCTCGTGTCTGTCTCATCGCGCGCCTTTTATATCTTTACACAAATACCAGAAACTTCCAGTACAGCCTACGATCTGCCGCGAAGCTTCACGAATGACGTCACGTGCCACAGTCAAGACAAATTTAGCCCGACTCAACCACGTGACTGGGCAACGACCTAGCAGAGGGGCTGGATGTAAACAAACCGATTGCGCTATGACACACTCGCACCTTCTAGGACCTTCACAACAACTAGTTTGTTTAATCCTTTCAAACATTAATGATTCAGCACATGTCTGTGTATGTTTTCGTGTGTGAAACTCATGTGTCTATTTTGATTTCATGTGCTTCTTTGAATCGGTTAGTTTGTGTGACTGCCTCGATGTTTACGTGTCCTCGTGCCTGTCTGCGTGTTTTTGTCTGTTTGCCAGTATGCCTTCCTCTCTCGTCGCTTGTCTATTCTTCCGTGCTTTTACCTACAGCTCTGTGTGTGCGTGTGTATGTGTATGTACGTATGTGTTTGTGTTTATGTCTGTCTGTCTGTCTGTCTCTGTCTGTCTGTCTGTCTGTCTGTTTGTTTGTGTGTCTGTCTGTCTGTCTGTCTGTCTGTCTGTCTGCCTGTCGGTCGGTTGGTCGGTCTGTCGGTCTGTCGGTCTGTCGGTCTGTCGGTCTGTCGGTCTGTCTGTCGGTCTGTCGGTCGGATATATATATCATCACGTTTCAAGTGTTACACTGTACATTGCATAGTCACTTTATGCACCTACCTGAACAGAAACGAAGGAGTTGGAAGATGAGAAGAAAAAGAAGACAGGCCAGGACGTAACGACCATCTTGGGCCATGACCTTGACCTGTCTGGGAGTAGATCTTATCTACACACCAGCCGTCGTTACCTGCGGGACAGTGGAGAAAACAATAACGTCATTTGTGCCTTGCTGCACGACACTCACCGCATGTGGGGTGTGAAAAGGTCGCTCAGCGTCTTTCTGTGGGAAGTGAAGCTTAGATGCAGCCTCGTACCGGAGTTCAGGGAAAATCTGCATTGGCTTTTTTTAAATAGTAAAAGTGTGACCCGTTTTTAAGAACCTAAGTATTAACTCGCAAAAAATAGATTTGGCCATATTTGTATTTATCTTTCCTTTGATACAGAAATCAAACATCTACTCCAAAAACTGAACAAGTTATGCTCACTCAAATAGAGGTGGTGTGCTAACTGCTATTTTGAGAAATTAAGGGTCAAATATTTAACAACTTTATCCACAGTTTTTCCTTAGCAACAGGCCTTTCTAATGCATGCATCAGCTTATATTTTGGCAGGTTGGTAGAAAACATCTGTTTCTGAATATAAAATGATAAAAAAATGGAAAGGCATTTGATCTTGACAACAATCTATTGTTATTATTCAACTGAAAACGCAAAACGGAGGAAGAGAAAATATAATACTTTAGATTGGGTAAGTGCAATAAAGTGCAATTTTTGTGTGTTTTTTTCACTAAAAAGAAACTTTCCAACATTTGATTATGAAAATGAAGTATATATAATATTCAGTTTCGCTCAAACGTCAAAATGCACAAAAAATCCACCCTTATCACCTTTGTCAGCCTCTACTGCGTTTTTGTTGCGTGAGAGTTAAGATTCAGTTCGTAAACACGAGTCACAATTAGGAAACTACAAATACTCCGCTAGAGGCAAGTGTGTTTGTACACTGTAGTAATTTACACGCTGCAGTTTGTATCGCTAGACCTCCTAGTCTACTTGATCTTTTATATACCTACGTTCTTGCCTCCTCCTCCTTTGGGCTTGCCGACTTTGGCCAACAATCTGGACTGAAGGTTTTATGGGATGATTCGCTGAAACTTTGTCTAGGGAAATTTCAATCATTTTCAAAGCCTGTGCCCCATATATCTAGACGGCTGCAGCACTGTAAGAATAAAGACTTATGAAATATTGTGTCATTTGGCTGTAGACCGATTAGTACCTATTTTAGTTTACGTGTTTGTGATACCATTTTTTTGTACGGCCATTGCGCTATTGGAATACACGCTATGTTTATATCATACTCTACTAATTCACGGCTTCAATGGTTCTCTGTTTCGACAACAGAAATGTACTATTATATGTTTAGACGTTTCTGTAATAAAATCCAATGTGCTGGAAGAATGGAAACCGTGAATTAATGTAAGTTGAATCGTTAAGAGTTGCATGAACATAAAAAACTAACACGTCTCCTCCTCCTCCTCCTCCTCCTCCTCCTCCTCCTCCTCCTCCTCCTCCTCCTCCTCCTCCTCCTCCTCCTCCTCCTCCTCCTCCTCCTCCTCCTCCTCCTCCTCCTCCTCCTCCTCGTTCTCCTCCTCCTCTTCCTCCTCCTCCTCCTCCTCCTCCTCCTCCTCCTCCTCCTCCTCCTCCTCCTCGTCCTCCTCGTCCTCCTCCTCCTCGTCCTCCTCCTCCTCCTCCTCCTCCTCCTCCTCCTCCTCCTCCTCCTCGTCTTCCTCCTCCTCCTCCTCCTCCTCCTCCTCCTCTTCCTCCTCCTCCTCTTCCTCCTCTTCCTCCTTCTCCTCTTCCTCCTCCTTCTCCTCCTCCTCCTCCTCCTCCTCCTCCTCCTCCTCCTCCTCCTCCTCCTCCTCCTCCTCTTCCTCCTCCTCCTCTTCCTCCTCCTTCTCCTTCCTCCTCCTCCTCCTCCTCCTCCTCCTCCTCCTCCTCCTCCTCCTCCTCCTCGTCGTCGTCCTCCTCGTCGTCCTCCTCGTCCTCCTTCTCCTCCTCCTCCTCCTCCTCCTCCTCCTCCTCCTCCTCCTCCTCCTCCTCCTTCTCCTCCTCCTCCTCCTCCTCCTCCTCCTCTTCCTCCTCCTCCTTCTCCTCCTTCTCCTTCTCCTCCTCCTCCTCCTCCTCCTCCTCCTACTCCTCCTCCTCCTCCTCCTCCTCCTCCTCCTCCTCCTCTTCCTCCTCCGCCTCCTCCGCCTCCTCCGCCTCCTCCTCCTTCTCCTTCTCCTCCTCCTCCTCCTCCTCCTCCTCCTCCTCCTCCTCCTCCTCCTCCTCCTCCTCCTCCTCCTACTCCTCCTCCTCCTCCTCCTCCTCCTCCTCTTCCTCTTCCTCCTTCACCTCCTTCACCTCCTCTACCTCTTCCTCCTCCCCTTCCTCCTCGTCCATCTCTTTCGCATCCTCGTATATTCGTTGCAGATGCCCGAGCTCCGATGCGAAGGGACGACCTCCTATCCGGTTTGCCACATCAATAGAGGGGTCGATAATTGTTTGTTTTTGAGTGATGCAATTCAGAGCGACTCTCTCAAGCCATCCTTTTAGCACTGCACTAATGTTTTATGTGCTCTTGCTCCAGTAGCCATCTGAGAGAAGATCATACGGGGAGGTAGTCGTTCTTCGTTCTGACCAGACGAGCAACGCAATGCAGCTGGGCTTACGTAACGAGAGCTTGGACCCCGCACGTCTGAGTCCTCCAAGTAACCTTTGTGTCTGGGACTCTATCCTCCCATGAGAAGTTCATGATGTTTGGTGCACTTACACTGATCCTAATGTTACACAGCATAAATTAAAAATTGTGTTACAATGAGAACGATAATAGGAAATGGATTATATACCTTATTCCCACAATGTTTGAATTTTTCGTCTAAAAGATTATCATTACAACATTCATTTATGAATATCATGATGACAAATGTAGGTAACCACTTTTATTTTTAAAATGAAAGACATGCAGTCGCTCAGCGTACTGTTTTGACTGTTCATTAGAGATGTCATCACAGCTTCTGAACGCAAAAGGTTATGCTTCTATTCAGTTGAACACAAAAACACCAATCCTAGCGTCTGTTTACGTGTGGGTATTATGGGAGCAACCTGGCAATCTGCCAATCCACTTGCATGCCAACCTAGCTTGTGTCTGCCTGCCTGTATTGGCGGTATATGGTTGGTTGCATTGTCATTATTAAAACTCAGTAACTAATGGACCAATCTCTCATTCGTGACTCTAATATTTAATTATTTGTTCAGTAGAAACTATGCTCTAGTAAGTTAGTAAATTATTGTGTAAATGACAATATATTTGAGCGAAAAGGCGCATGTCTTTTAACTTTCTGCCTTAAAAAGTTTTGCAAGTGCTGAATAAAGAACTCAGTATTTTTGTGACATTTCTTATTCCTGCACAGTCCATCTGCAAGCGTTTAGCCAGTCCCGGAAGAAAAACCGAGCACACTCTACCGAACTCTTCACAAGCGCAGCGGTGACTCCGCCTTACACACGAGCAGAGGGACACTCTGCACAGCGCACTTCCCCCTTAAGGACAGGAGCTGGGATCATCGAGCAAGAGTGGTGGCAATGTGTCTGTTGGAGTTTGCCTGTCAGGCGTAAGAGGCTGCCTTCCCCTCTGGAGGCTCTACGCACTAACATCAAGAGGAGTCCAGCCTCTTCTCACCCCTCCACGCTAAAGACGCCCTGACATTCCGGTTTCAGGTTCTTCACTGCATTCAAAATAACGGCTCGAATGTTCAATGTAGGCTGGTTGTTTAAGCTGCAGTTTTAAGGAGAAAACGGAATGCTGCTTCTTGAAATAGTTTGTGTGTGTGTGAGGTGTAACCGTTCAATGACATTGCTTGCCACGTCGCTGGATATGAAATGCTATACTGTTTCATTATCAGAGTACGGTAGCTTAAGCATTCTGGTCAAAGCCTGATCCACTAATACATACACACATGGCCAGGCCTGCAGCCCCTGCCCTTGACATGGAAAGCTGCTGGATTCACTGGATCAGGCATTTCACCTTAACTGCACTTATACATGGAATATGTTTCATATTTCTATCCCGATCAGAGAGAAAATATCACTTACTTGTCAAAATCGTGAGGAAGCAGATAAAGAGACACGCGAGCAGACACAAAGCCGTGGTGCATATGCCGCCATGTCCGCTGAGGCCACCTCGTCAAGCAGGAAGTGGTACTACTTTTCCACTGGCCGCGGCTTCCCTCAGCTCATGCAGTTTAGACTTTGTCCTGAGTGGGGTGTGAGTCTCGAATTGGTCCTGAGGGGTGTGTGATTCCGTTCAACTGATTTATTACCCACCGCTCTCGCAACGTTGGCAAACATGAATTGAGAAATTTGGGGTGACCTCAATAAGCTTCGAAGGCGTTTTCCACTCATGCAACTCTGGAAGACGTCTAGTGTACGTGTGCGCCTGTGCGTCTGTGCGTGTATGTGTGTGTGTGTTTGTGCGCGCGCGCGCGCGTGTGTGTGTGTGTATGTGTGCGTGGGTTTGTGTGTGTGTGTGTGTGTGTGTGTGTGTGTGTGTGTGTGTGTGTGTGTGTGTGTGTGTGTGTGTGTGTTTTGTGTGTGTATATGTGAGTTTGTGTGTGTGTGTGTGTGTGTGTGTGTGTGTGTCGCGTGATGCTGACAAGTTATGCACTCTTAGAAGTAGGTCGGGTTCGAATTCGGAACAAGTGGCTAGGTTTGCCCGGGAATTACCCAGGATGCAATAGGTAACGCGTCACGCAAGTTTGGCGCCTAGACGCTGCGCCGTTGGCGTTCACTCGATTCTTGGCCTGTTGGAGAGTTTAATTTGAACTGGCTGTTTTGAGAACGGGGTGTCGAGGGGTGGTACCCTCCATCTTGGAGGGTTGTTTGAACCATGTGCAGTTAGCACATGGTATCCCACAAGGCAGCGGATTGATTGCATCACGCAAGTTTTGGCGCCTTGGCTTAACGCTCGTTAGCGGCACTTGTATTTCGACTACCAGCGAGACAAGTCACTTCGCTCGCCCTCCGGTATTCCACGCAAGGAATAGCCGGTGGGGCGAGCGAAGTTAAAGGTTGGAGCGACGATACTCCACCTAGAACGACTTTGGCGAGTCGTACTGCAGCAAGGATTGTCTGCAGATGTTTCACAACCTAATTGAGGTCATTTCGACTTGATTTCCAAACAGCGAAGGAGCAAGTCCCTCAGATCGCCGAGTCCGGCATTCCACACGAATGGCTGCATAGGGGTCCCGAGTTGAAAGTTGGAGCCACAGAGGCGACCTGGAAAAACGACTCTTCTAGAGTTGAACTGCAGTGGTAATCTGCTACTGTTTCTGCAGCCTATTTGAGACCATTCGACTTGGTTTTCGACAGGAGAAGAAAACGGTCCCTCGGATCGCCGAGTCCGGTGTTCCACATGCATGGCCGCGTAGGGATCCCGAGTGAAAGGTTGGAGCCACGAGGCTCAACCTGGATATGGCTCTCATCTAGTCAACTGCCGGAGTATATCTTGGCCTGTCATGGGTCTTGAGCTTAGCGTTCCTTTCCCGTCCCAAGTTGTTTCCGGCTGCTGCCGCCCATCTCCTCGACAGGGAGTTGTGGGACTGGGGACTGTGTTCGCATGGAGAGTGTGGGAACGCCGCCAGTTCTCCACAACGTCTTGAGTCTACATCTGAGAGGTTGGTACCTGCCTTCTTCTCATCCATCTGGTTACCGACGGCTTGACGGCCGTAATCCCATCCAGATCACCCGCCTGCGCCCAGCAGCTGAGCGTCGGAGACGCTATTCTTTTAGGCACGGAGACGCCATGTCTTTCCTGCCGGTACTACTATTTACCGCAATACCCCGCAATATACCGCAATACCCCGCAATATACCGCAATACCCCCAAATATACCGCAATACCCCCAAATACACCCAAATTCCTCCAAATATCAACATACAGACACTCTCAAATTCCCCCAAATACCACTGAAGTAGACGAAATATATAGAAATTCCATCTGATAGTCGCACACGACTTTTTTTTTCTTTTCACCACAATTCAGCTTCTCAAATCCACTCTTAGATGAACCCTTGGTTTCGACCAATCAGAACGCAGCTAATATACGTGCATGGCACATGGTCGACTTGCGTTTTTCAGCTTCGAGCGGCGATAGAAATACACCTACAGCTGGTTTTTTCTGCTGGATTCGAACACATTTATGTGTCTGAACATGATTTCAAGATCTGAATAGTTATTTTGATAGATATTGCGGTATGTTTGGGGGTATTGTGGTATATTTGGGGGTATTGCGGTATATTGCGGGGTTTTGCGGTAAATAGTAGTGCTGAAATGGTCGTTGTCAACAACATTCGGGGACAGAGTACTCGGAGTACTCTGTCCACGGGGACAGAGTACTCGGTCTTTCAAATATCGTCCTTACAGTCACGTGACATACCCGCTGCGGCCGATCAGCGATTAGAGTAAAAGTGTCCGAGAGAAACCCATTCTCCCCTACCAGCACTGTAACATGTGTGTCCTTTATGCGTCCTTTACGGACCATGCATGCCTCCCTGTAGGCCGGCACTGTATTCAAATAGTTCAACAAATCTTGTCCCATTCGAACGTCGACCGCCATTTTGATAGGTAAACTGCCGGTTGTTGGCAGTCTCGTTCTCGTTCAAATGCCGAGATTTCAAAGACCGAGTACTCTGTCCCCGTGGACAGAGTACTCCGAGTACTCTGTCCCCGAATGT
>JAWQFJ010001235.1:27399-44996 GCA_034096865.1 Theodoxus fluviatilis
AGAGAGAGAGAGAGAGAGAGAGAGAGAGAGAGAGAGAGAGAGAGAGAGAGGAGATGCTTTATCTCTGTCTCCATTCTTGAGTAGCGTTTTCCCAAATGAACCAATGGGCTAGCAGTGAGGTCTTTCGAGTGGACCGTTAGAGAATAGGTTTCTTACATGAGCCAATGAGTTTGAATGGACAAATGCATTGGTGGGATTTGGCGTTCACAGACCAATCGATGGTCTCAACCTCATCCGTACTAGTCTTCAAGGCCTGGCTGGTTTTCCAATTAACATTATTTGAGGCCTGGCTGGCTTCTATGTTTTTACAGTATCTCCACTGAGAATTTAAACAGCTTTACTCATAACACAAGCCAGTGAACATGTACAACTTCTTCCTTCATCAACACATGCACATTTCAAACAGATATGACAATAAATGCAAGAATGTTGAGAGTCCACAACAGTGGACGAAAGAGGGATGACGATCAAATATGCATAATGGAAGATTTTTACTGTAGTCATAAATGCACGTTGACTAAACATTAAAACACAATTATTGGTTAGCGAAAAAGTTTCTTCTTATGAGATATCCATCGAAAAAGATGAATACTCCGTATGCAGTGATAATTTGACCAAAAAAATCCACAAGGACAACAGAATAGATGCACATGAACATGTGCTCAGTGAATCCGTTGCAAGCGTCTATTCGCATGCTAACTCATATACAGTGGCAAACGATGAAACGACTTTAAAACCCAGATGCTGAAATTGTGTCATACGGGTATATTTGCAGTGATATGTAGCAACTTTGACTTTACTCTGGAGATTGTAGATATATTTGTATTTCTTGTTACCCGGATGGTGAGGTGAGGCAAGCTTTTCCACAGAAGCATAATTGTGTTTTAGAAGTCTTGCCACATTATTGCAGATTTATCCAGACAAGAATGATTCAATTTGTTTCACTTCACTTTTCCTGTGTTCTCTCCAGATAAACTGCTCATGTAAGTCCTGCCTGGTACTCTTTTGCTCACAAAGCCGACTAAAAGAAGCAACTGTATTCTCATGAAATATTAACAATCCTAAATGGTTTGTCTTGATCCTTTACATTGGTATACAGTACATGGTGAACAATATAAAGACAATATGTCCATAAAGTGGGATTATATTTTTATGCATACATGTACATACACTTGAATCCGTATTGGAGCCAGTTCATTCGCCATTAGTCAAAAATGCATCTGCATTAATGTGAATACTTGCATCGACTGCTATGTGTACAGTAGCTTCTACGTTTCCAAAATATGCAACACTTTGTTTATACATTTATAATTCCAACTCCTCCGTGTTCCTTATCTACAAAGGCCGTTCATCACCGTACGGCAATGTGGCTAACGCCATCACTCGTTGGAGTAAACGGAAGTGTCGTCATGAAGGATGGCGTAGGCGACTTCAGCCAGCCTCTGTACCAGGCCCTGTGGGAAACAGACACCAATAGTCAGTTTGCGTACGTAATAATGTGCTATAAATATTTGTCTCTTACAGACTCTTCTTAGTTACATTCCAATGAGTTTCAACTGTAACCCAGAAATGTTTTAGTTGACTGATTCATCATCCATCGATATCATTAAATAGACCGATACTTAGGTAATACAGTCCATACGTAAATAGAAAGTAGAACTATCCTGATAAGTCAAACTTTAGCCAGACTGTGTGTGGCTTTTGAACAATTGGACTGGATTTGAGAGTTTGCTCGAGGTTACAATAGCAATCAAGACAAAACCAAAACGTGATTCCTGAATGCATTGTGGTGGACTGCTTCATCTACGTTATCTTATTTCAACTCTCTGGAAAACCAACAAAATGACATGTAGACGCGCTAACCTCATCCAGGGAGGTGTGGAGTCTGAGCAGGCTGTTGACCAGCTCCACGTGGCCGTCCAGTCTGAGGCTCTCTGCCAGGTTGACCGCAGCACACAGCAGCTGGGCACAGCTCTCCTCGCTCGGCCTGGCGAGGGGACATGCAATTGTGCAAGGGAAAATGCGACTTTACACGCATTCTGCATCATCCTCAAACAGTTTTCCTCGTTCAGTTAGACACGACTTCGTGCCTGGTGAACTTTAAAAACTTTTAAATAAAATGTACTCCAAATATTAACAACTATTTCGTAACAGTAAACCAAATAATATGTGCCATTGCTGGACACACTTTTCACATTAAGGAGGAACACTGATGGTAACGTTTTGACCGTACACCGGTTCTGCGGGATAGTGACGTTGTAGATACCAATGAGGTGCTTTTTTTAGATCATAAGCAAATCGGCGTTGCTGATGCAGGAGAGGCTAGAGAGATCGTAGCCAGACTTATAGGCAACCCCGACAGGCGTGGACGCCCAAGGTATGGATTACATATCATGTTATAGTGTTTTGGGTTGTTTGGGGAATGGAACTTTGTTTCGGGAGGGGAACAGTATATGAATGGTTTGAGTATGGTGAGAACATTCTATTAATGATATTGTTGCAGAAAGCGTTGGAGATTCTTTGAATGTCGCAGTGAATATGGCCGTCTGTGGTTTTAGGCATGAATCAGTTGATAGTCAAACCTGAGTATGCCTTGTTGATATATTTAATGTTTATCTTATACTCAAGTTAACCAGTTCGGGGCAAATGTGTATTGACCTTCGCAGTTCAATGCATGTTGTCCATATTTTATGGGGTTTGAGAAAATGGATTGCGAATGATTTTGTGAATAGCATGCGAGAGTAAATATTCTGAATTATGTGACACCTTAGTAAGTAAATGTTGTGAAGAGAGATTGTGAACAGCATCACCGGGGCAAACCAAAGCCAGGCTTCTTGTCACTTTGGTGTCAGTCAACATGATGTGTCACAACGTGTAAGACGTTACTAGAAGACATGGGATTTACACACGATTGTCCTCGACCAGATCAACCGAGGGTAAAGACACCAGCTCAGAACAACGACATCCGTCTGATGCACCTTATGGACCGTTTTCGACTCTGTACATAGACAGCAGCTGAGACCCCTTGACGAAATAGACCCTGGATAAGCAGAATAACAGTCAGTCACAGACTCGCGGAATTAGGAAATTCAAGCCTACAGGGTATGTGTTGGCGTTGTGTTGGGTGGTCGCGTCAGGGCCATTGGGTTTTGCTGGGCGCAACAGCATTGGAACAGGCGCCTGCCCAGTCACTATTGGAGAAACGCCATGTTCAGTGACGATTCCAGATTGCAGGTGTACCGCCATGATGGTCGTCAACGAGCCTAGAAGTGACGTGGGGAGATTCGCTGCGCCATCCATCGCCCAGACTGAATACTTTGGAGGAGGGATGTCATGGTTTGGGCTGCCATTCGTTTCGGATGGCGCTCACAACTCGTCGTCATTGGGGGTAACCTTAATGTTGAGCGCAGCAGACTAGAAATGTCGACGCAAAATGTTTTCCCGACACGCAAGACCATGCTGAAGTCATCCTCATGCAGTACAATGCAAGACCTCACGTTGCTCGTACAAACGCGTAGCTCCTTGTTGACCAGACTGTGCAAGTGTTGGAGTAGCCGCCTTCTCCCCAGAGATGAACTCTATTGAGCATGTCTGGGATTGGCGAGTGCGGCAGTGGAACACAAGTCCCAGGTCAAGAGCAGAGCTGCGGGCAGTTTTGCTGCAAGAATGGGACGCCATCCCCCAGAGACAGTTGACTGAGATGGTGCTCACCATACCACGCAGGCTGACAGCGTTGTTCCGTACCCAGAGTGGTCACACTGAGTGCTGACATGTTTGTTGATGTTGATCTTGGTTTTGTTTGTTGATGTCATGCCACGCAGACTGACAGCGTTGCCTCGTGGCCAGGTGGGTCACACCAACTATTGACTTGGTTCGTTGAAGCTAATGAGGGTTTTATTTGTTGATCCTGCTGTTTTTTTGTTGAAGTTGTTGTTAATTTCTTTGGTGTATGCTGTTTACGCATGTGTATAATTTACACAATTGAAGAGCCTGACATATGACTCCTGTCTTCACATTTTCTGGTTACACGGGCTTTTAAATGTCCACCGGTGTATGAATATATTATTGATTTTAAACGACTGAAATATTTTCTAGGGAACGAATTTGGCTAAAACAGCAGAGACCAAAGAGTAACTGTTCCTGTTCATAAGACGTTGGTTGCTCAGTATAAATTATGTGCCTTCGAAGGCAAGGGAGACAAACCTGTACAAGAGGACGACGGGACATGAAGTGGACAGCTGGACAGACGCCACGCGGGAGGCGACTTTCGCCACACATCCGGGCAGCTCAGCCATGGACACGTCAAAGGAAATGTACTCCAACTCCACATCCGGCGTGCCCTTTAAAGTGAGCAATGCAAGTGTTCGGAATATTATGTGCTTAAATGTGGCTAATGAGTAACAACATCCTCACCCCCCACCCACTCCGCCACACGCATACCTGTGCACACATATACTCACGCACAGTAAAGAGAAACGTCATGGAAATGTTAAACAATCTTGAATAATAAAAATGGAACAATGTGGTCAGGTATCAGAAGAAAAACAGTTATAAACGGGGATACCGGGTAAACCTTCTTTACATAGAAAAGAGTCGCAAAGATATGCGTATGTGCACAAGACACATGACAATGCAAGTGACCAGGGCGGTAGAAGAACAGAAAGAAATGATGATGATGACGATGATGATGCTGTGGTGGCGGCGAAGGGATGGGATGGGGATGGGGGGTGGGGGGATGAGGAGGAAGAGGGGAAGGAGAAGGAGGCAACATATGGATTACAGAGAAGAGAGATAAATAAGAGAAAGGAGTGTGTGTGTGTGTGTGTGTGTGTGAGAGAGAGAGAGAGAGAGAGAGAGAGAGAGTAGAGAGAGAGAGAGAGAGAGAGAGAGAGAGAGAGAGAGAGAGAGAGAGAGAGAGAGAGAGAGAGAGAGAGAGAGAGAGAGAGAGAGGACCTGGGAACGCAGGGTCAGGTGACGGGAGGTCAGTCCTGCCTCCAGGGAGCAGGGCGTTCTCCAGACCACGTCCACACGGCCGTCCCCCTCCTGGCTGGACTCGTGCACCAAGCTCTGGACACACACAACATTCATAATCCGGGTGTCATTCACCATCTCTCAACGAAAGCGGAAAATATGTTGCTGGGAAAAGACGAGTCCATTTAACTTTTGCGAGTATCCAGTGTTGATATACTATTTAGGACACCACAAAGAAAATGCATATATGTATACTTATCTTTTGCAACTAACTCGTAAAATGTGAAGTTGCGGTATTGTTTTCCCTTACAGAATTATGCTGTCGAACTTTGAATTTTTCTCCTGCGATTCCAGGTTTAGAAGTTGGAGTTGGGGGATTGTTATTACTTATGGCTAAAAGAGGTGACTGACCTTCTCCCGGTGAAGGTCAACGACAGCACAAGCCTGCGTGTCCAGCAGGAATTTCCACAGACCTAAGGGAGCCAAGACATCAGCTCCGTTCTCCGACAGCTTCACCAGCTCAAAGCCTTCCTTGGCTGCCGTTGACTATCAAAGTAGATGTAGAATACAGGGTGATTGATACATACGCAAATGAATCCACCTTGTTGACAAAACACATGAGGATAGCGTACATGTTTATGATTCAGAGGAATAAAACTATGAAGATGTATGGGATAATATAACACGTTTAAATGAGAGAGGGAGAGAGAGAGAGAGAGAGAGAGAGAGAGAGAGAGAGAGAGAGAGAGAGAGAGAGAGAGAGAGAGAGAGAGATGATTGTGTTCAGTAGTAAAATGTAGACATGCCAAGGAGTGTCCAACACGTCGAAAAAAGAATATTTGCAAGTCAATGACTTCGGCAGTGAATGTTCGACCAGGAGTGGTTCAAAGCAAGTCTTACCTTGCCGTTTGCTACAGAGCTATCGCAACATAACCATGTAGTAGAAAGGTCAATATTTTTGTGTGACTTATTTGTAAGAAAACTTCTCAGATGAAAGGTATCGTGCATGCAGTCATCATGGTTTGGACAGTGAAGAACAAAGACAACGTTTTGACATATTATGTTTTGGACGCTTTGTTTACCGACGGTGCTGCCTTGTTTGATGACAACTGTTCTGTGTCTCGACAGATGTAACTGTGCGTGGTTCTTTTGCACTCGATCACAACAAGAAAACCGAATGCCGCTTCATCTGCAAATGTTCCTGTACAATACGTGGCCAAGATGTCGCCGTCTCTTTTTTCCCCAGGAAGTCCTGATGGTATTTAGCATCTTCCAGTAATGCTTCACCCGGACAGAACGTGTCCAGACTGCGATCGCAAGGTACTTCGCGTCTACCTCTTCCTCGTCATTGTGTCTACATCCATTTTGTGCATTCGCTGTGGACAGGGCGTCCATCCGTGGAGAGAATTTTGTTTACGGGGACCAGAGAGCCACTTCCATTCTCACATAAAATACCATCCCTATTAAAGACAAGTGGGAAAGTAGTTTATCGTATTCATACTTGAACTAAGTGTGGCCAAATTCACTGGATCAGACCAAGAATTGACAAAATGTGTACAAGCTAGACAGACAATACAATAACAAAACTAAATTATGATGCCTTTCAATGAGAGAGGGGACGTGACAGAAAATGGAGGTAGAGGCAGGGGAAGAGGAATCGGGGGTTGGGTTGTCAAGATGAGGGCGAAAACCAGAAATGGAATATCCAGCTTCGGTACTTAAACACGTGTGAGTACATAAAAAAGTCAGTAACTTACCGAGACATGAACGGACCTTTCAAAGTAGTCCCAGTCACCTTCAGAGTTGGAGTTAACAGGGGCCGCGCGCGAGACTTCTGTTCAACAGATTCGGTATCGGCAAAAACATCCTGGTTGGACACAGGCCAAGTAAGTTAAAATATGGCGTTACAGCAATTGCAGTAACGGCCCAAAAATATTACTTTCTGTGAGTTTCGTTGAAGCGTGATCACGCAATGTATTCAACCCTAATCCTCTCGTGGTTAGACTAGCTGACTACCTCCTCTCCGGCATCTGCCGACAGGCAAACACAGACATTCTGGTTGCGCAAGCTGTGGGGCACCTACACGAATTCGACTCCATGATGGCAGCCCAACCCAACACAGTTTTTAAAACGCCAGCGCCATATTTTTTCATAGTTTTCAAACACGTGTTCTGACCCTCACTCTGCATGTGTACGATGAATATTGTCTGAACGCAAGACTTCTGTCCACTCTTTATTAAGAATCAATTGCTCTCAACGAGCGCATTGTTTTCTTCCCAAATTATCCTGCATTATGAATAACTGAACTGATTTTCAAAGAATCCTGCACAAAGCAATGAGTGCAACATTTGAAATGAAACCACTGAACTTTTAACATATAATGCCTTGGAAGGATCTGGTGGTAAAGGAAAAACAAAAGGTACTCACTCCCATGGGTCTCATCACTGATCTTCTTCATATCCTAAACGTAAAACAAACAGAAAAAACACCAAAGATAATGTAATACATGTGAGAGAGACAGAGAGAGGCACAGAAAGAGAGACTCAGAGAGAGAGAAATAGAGAGATAGAGAAACAGAGAGAGAGCAATATGTAATCACATGTGATATAATGCATTTCACTGTTACAAATAAGTAAGCATCCTGAACAACGTGAGAGAGTAGTTATCATGACTCTTGGTGTTGGAAAATGGACAAAGCAAAATGTGGGATGTAGAAAATGATATATGCATGAGTGTATCTATATATTCTGTTACTTTTCTTTAGTGTTTGAAATATCCTACACAGTTGCAAGCAGTAAGGATCATTAACATTTCATACCAACATAGCATAGTTTGGCTTCATTCAAAGCTACTCCACGTCGCTCACCAGGTGTACAATATAAATAAGAGGACTGAAAACACTTATTCATTTTCCTAGTAATTGCTTTTCAAAAGCTTGAAAATAATGAAACAACTCACACACGTAGAGAGAATGAACTCATAACTATCTGTCATGTTGAGATTGATGTGACAAGTAATGGAAGTATCATTTGCAAGCTCGAACTCGTGAGTGATAGTGTCAGAGGCATACACTGACCACGGGAACACACATGAAGAAGAGCTGATGCACGAGAAAGTCAGCTTGCCTGAGCGAGTTGGTCCAGAGTACAGTTGCCCACCAGCAGGCCTCCTTTCTTGCTGGGGAAGTGGCTGCAGAAGACCTCCTTGTCCACCGCCGTCCTCCCCAGCTGTACCACTCGCACCAGGGCCTCGTGCAGAAACTCGTACTGGGCCTGAGAGAACATAGAAGAACATATACGGATAAATAACAAACGGAATAAGTAAATTACCTTGCAAGCTTTCGTGTGAACAATGAATTACTTCACTAGCAGTGTGCGATAGCACGGGAATCCACATACATACAGAAACGCGGTTACTTCCCTCGTCGAGGCGATCATCCTAATGTGCCATCAAGAGCTGATGACATTTGCCTTTATTTCTTTCGTTAAAAGTGAAAGTTCTACATGATGCTGGAGTTGATTCAGATATTTACATTTATATTTGTACGAGTGATTTTATTTTACTAAGAAGTTATGAACTGGAAAGATTGGTGATCTGAAATCTACTAAAATACTCTGACGGCGCTGAAGAGAAGGCTACGTAGATTGACTTCGCTTTGCTCTCTCCCAAGTACTACTTCCACAACGTTCATGAATTTGAGTACGTACACCCTTCACTTCTTCGTTGAACACATATACATGTTTTTCTACATCGATGGACACTTAAATAACTATTCACATCTTTACCATAGTTGCTGTACGGAAAAACCGTAACACGCATGTTCACGCACGCTTCCTGCTTACAAGGGATCAACGTATATGCAAAGTAATTTCTAATTCTCCTATTGTGTCCTGTCTTGGTTTGTCAAACATCACTTATTTATCAGATTCCCGAGTTTCCTAGGGTGTGCATTGGGGCAGGTGTGCTTTCTGACCAAACTAAGCTGCGTGTATGCATCATGTCGTTCTTTCCTTTCTCTGAGCATGTTTATTTGCCTACACTGCTTCTGTGTGTTTGTGTGTGTGTGTGTGTGTGTGTGTGTGTGTGTGTGTGTGTGTGTGTGTGTGTGTGTGTGTGTGTGAGTGTGTGTTTTTATATGTGTTCGTGCATTTGTCTATACGAGCCCAAGCGCGCTCATGTGAGTGATTTTTGTGCATGGTTTTGTGCATGTGCGTGTTTATATGTACGTACTGTTTCCAATTTTTATCAATTATTTGCGCTCTTTTGCTTTCTTTGTGTTTTGCTCTAAGTCTCTCTCTCCGTTTCCTATTTGCTGCAGAGCGTTCTCACCAGAGTCTGAATCATGTTACGACGTTGGTGACGGAGGGAGGTGAGGGTGGCCAGGGGGTCCACTCTGTGCTGGCTGGCAGCCTGGTCACTCAGGATGCACAGGGCTATGAACGTCCCCGTCCGCCCCACGCCGGCACTGAAAGATAAAAGTATAACTTGCTGGAACACCTCTATTTAAGGTAGTCATAGTCACTTGGTAATAAATGCGAAGTAATATGTTACAGTCGAAGGTATCGAGAGGACATACCTGCAGTGGACGAGCAGGGGTCCCGAGTCGGGAGTCCAGGAGGCGCGGACCTTCCAGAAGAAGTCCAGCATGTCCACGTGGCTGGGGACGCCGTGGTCAGGCCACGTCGTGAAGTGGAACTGCTTCACGGACAGAGATCCGCCGCTCTGGAATATATAATGACTTTCTGAAATATGTATTTGTGCTCTAGAACCAGAACCTTAATTGCGGACGTACGTTTGGATTGACTGATGGTCTAACACAAATCTGATGAGACAGTGGCTACGTCACCTCATGAGTGAGGGTGAGGAGTCTGAGCGTGCAGTAGGACCACTCCGTTGCCTGCTTGAGGGTCACCGTGACCTCCCCGCACTTCAGTTCTTCTCCTTCCGCCTCAGGCCAGTAGCGCACGCTCTTGACCTGCCAACGAGGACAATGTCAGTTTTGCTTGCAATGATGACTCAGTAACATGAAACACGACCTGAACTTGCATTTAACTGTTTTACATAGAACACAGGCGCATGGGAAGGATGTAGCCACACTAAATAGTTCAACATTTTCGACGTATGAGAATACCCACGTGCACACCAGACCTCTAATCACAGCGACTTTTTGCAGAACCTACTGAGAACGGCATCTGAAAGGTCCAGGAAAGCCTGGAGGGAGGTGGGGGTGGGGAGTGGGGGGTAGTGGGGTTGGGGGTCCCTTTAAGTTTAATGAATTGTTGCGTTATTTCGATGAATAAGTTTCCATTGCTCAGCAACGGGAAAACAAGTTACCTTTCCGCCCTCTCTCAGGTTGGTCAACATGATCACGTGATCACACTTCTGCTGCCAGATCATGCGCAAGAAGTCGGACAGCGTTACAGGAATCGGGGCTGCAGCAGACGATGTTTACGGTTTACACACAGTTCATGACGCAGAAAACAAGCAATGGGCCACACGCAAGCTGTAATCATGCTTTAACAAATTCTAATTTTCTAATGGCAATTAAGCTCTCGTCCGTTGAACACTTTTTCAACTGTTGACAATGCAGTGAAGTTTTAATCTGGTTTTTATGACAAAAGTACACCGTTTTTAAAATTACTTTCCATGTAATAATGTACATGATGTGCTGAGAACATCCGTAAAAGGCAATGCATTGTTAACTCCGCAGCAGTGCTATCACATTAAAGTGTTGGCTTCTTACCCTGTGAAGCTATGAACGTTTTCTTTCTCTCAGAACCCTGAAAATAGAGAAGTGCAAAGTAATGTAATACAAGAAATCATTGACAAGCAGCATGACCACAGTAATGGAGCGGTTTTAGTGGATATAATGCCCATTTTTAAATACCCTAGGAGTATATGCAACCTTAACAACTTCACTTTGAAATAACATTAATAGTTAACTTGATCTGTGATTTGAATATTACGTAAATATTGATAAAATATGAGCAAACAAATAATAATCCAAGCATTACAATGTTGTTTCCTAAAATAATTTCAGCCAAGAAACTAACACACGCACACAAAAGCACACACACACGCACACACACATGCACACACACATACACACACACACGCACACACACACACGCACACGCACGCGCATGCACACACGCATGCACACAACCACACACACACGCACGCACACACACACGCCAGTACACACACACACTAACACACACACACACGCACACGCACACACACACACACACAAACACACAAAACACACACACACACACAAACACACATAAACACACAAACACACACACACAAACAAAGCACACACACACACACACACACACACACACACACACACACACACACACACACACACACACACACACACATCTTCCAACCCCTCAAATGTAAAGTGGAATTTAAAAACAGACAGAGAAATAACTTCTGGGCGCATTCATTCCTATTGTACGTCAAAACTATGAACATTTGCTTCAGCGGACCTATCCAATATCTGCCTCTAGACTTTTATTGAACTAAAAGAAGCTCACCTTTATTAAGTATAGGATTTCCACTCTCAACCTATCCGGCTTTGTCACACTTGTCTGAGCAAAGTTTTGGAACAAGAACGATTGCTGAAAACTTTCAGTATATAGGATCAGGCTAAAGAATAAGTAGAATGATAGACTTTTACGTTAAGAAATTACTTTAATAGCACAACATTGTCAGTGCATTGGCCTTGCCACAAAATGTCCAAATTACACAAATGCGCCGTTCGAAAAAGCATTGTTTTTAAAAGCTTACACAAATCCAATTTTCAAATCAGTCTCTATTTTGCCCTTGAACTCAAGTTTGCAGTTCCACTTATTTGTAGACTATATGGGGTACTGACTACATCGTGCTCAAGACAATATAATTTCCATCCCGTTGAAAACATGCGTGTATACGTGGCGCGTGCGCATGTGTGTGCGTGCATGTGTGTGTGTGCGTGTGTGTGTGTGTGTGTGTGCGTGTGTGTGTGTGCGCGTGTGTGTGTGTGTGTGTGTGTGTGTGTGTGTGCGTGTGTGCGCGTGCGAGCGCGCGCGCCCGCGTATATTTTCCCAGCGAAGAGACGAAGCTTTTATTATCTACGCTGCAAGAATGGTGGACCGGTCTAATAACCCTATTTGCTACAACAAACGACTGCAATCGCTGACTCACGTCGACGAAGCTGGCGTTGATGTAGTGCGAGTTGGGATCTGCAGCAGTGGGCTCCAGCACCACGCGGTTGAAGTCGTCTGGAACACAGTAATGAAAGCAGGATTCCCATTTCTCCAGTTCCACTTCGGCCGATTCCATTACTGTCAATCTTTTGATATCGCCGGAACCCTCTCCGTGGCAGAGGTGGCATGGCCATCTTTCCTGTTTTGCCATCGAATTAACCCGCAGCGTTTCGAAAAAGGCGTTTCTAATTGGACATTGTAACTACAGTGACGAAGGCCGAATTGGACAGCGAGTTTGTAATAGAGGATTGTTGCATACAGAGTGGCCGATAGGATGTGGGTGATGAAAATAAGACCCTAGACTTTCATGGACTCCCAAATGAAAGAGCGATCTGATATGATCAATCAAGATGCAGCTTCGGTCTACTTCGTTTACATCAGACTTCTGAGAAAATGATCACCAAAGCCAACTTCAAATGTTGGAAACTTTCCAAAACCCAGAATCATTTATGCAAAATCAAAACTTCAGTGTAGTAGGTGGGAGATTTGCCCGAATGGAACACACCATAACCGCCTGAAAGTTTTGTCATTTGTTTTTTGACTGTTGATTACTTTACACAGCTCACACTCCAACTGGTTTGATGATGTTTTGGCTAAAATATAAGGTCTTTGTGGAATTACCACAAAAACATGTCAAAGAATCCCATCCGAGCGCAACATTTGGAATTGTGACACTTATAATTCAAAGGACCAGTTGCAGATGTACATCCTGACCTCTGCAAAACCGTGACCATGCTTCAGCAGGGGCAAACCATTAGTAAGAATTAGCAAAGAACGCATTGCTTGGGATGCTCTGCTCAAGTGAGAATGAAAAGAGCTCAACCACGAAAGAACCAAAGTTTACAAAGACCGAAATAGGATTTTGAACCACTTGGGCTTTGTTCACTAACGCATTAAGCATTTGACTTGCTGTCATATGCGGCTGATGTGTGCGTTATTAGAAGCTGCAATTATCCTGGAGTCAATACGTGGGCAAGAAGTTTCGCTCACATTGTGCTTCATATCAAGGAGTAAAACCAGTCATTGGGCGAGTGAGGGGGGACTTTCTAAAACAGAATGACCTTAAGAAATGACAGAAATTAAGGTTATCATTATAACTGAAGCAGATGAATATAGAATATGTGAACAACGAGATTCAACATCATATGCTGTCCAGTTTTGATGTGCTTCGCGAGAATGGTCGAGGATTTTGCGGCATGCCAGATCTACACTGAATTGTCCATATTTGAGTTCAATGGCTGCCTGTGTGATCATTCATGTCGAATACATTATTGTGATTAAGACTGAGAGAGAGAGATAGACATAGAGATAGAGAGGGAGAGGGAGAGGGATAGAGAGAGAGAGAGAGAGAGAGAGAGAGAGAGAGAGAGAGAGAGGGAGGGAAGGAGGGAGGGAGAGAAGGGAGGGAGGGAGGGAGGGAGGGAGAGAGGGAGGGAGGGAGGGAGGGAACGAGGGAGAGTAGGGAGAGAGAGAGAGAGAGAGAGAGAGAGAGAGAGAGAGAGAGAGAGAGAGAGAGAGAGAGAGAGAGAGAGAGAGTGAGAGGGGGGGGGGGGAGAAGGACACATGAGCTGAGTAGATGTTTCAATCAAAAGACTTCTCCTAACGTGATTTGAGTGGTATTAGATGAAAAACATGGGGGGGGGGGGGGATTTCACTGTTACTTTTCTGATGCGTGTGCACATGTTATTGTACAATGTATGCTATTAAAATGCAATAACCTGCTCTTTTCTCTATTTTCCCCAACTGATATCATATGTGTTGGTGACGTGGGAACAACCGAAATAAACTCTACCCTATTCAACAAACATTATGCATGAAACCATTAGTCCACAGAATACTTTCTTTGAATTATCTTACACCCTAAAGTCTACTTATGGCGTCGTTGCAATGTAAACAAGCAATCAAACTGTCTTGAGTTCCACTGCTTATTCCACATTGATAAAGCCTACACGGTTAATACGAAACAAATTTATGGAGAAATTCTACTCGATTCACAAGGTACAGAGTTGTAGACAAGAGGATAACACAACTCACTCATGATGGAAAGTAGAGCACACCTGTGTCTCACGTGCACTGAACAGATACACTAGTGTAAGAAAGATGTGGAGAGATAGTGCACTTACAAGGATAATATCCTTTGAACTTGTTCTTCTTCGAGTGTTCTTTCTTTTGAGAGACATCATAATCAGCAAGAAACGAATCAGGAACCGCCTGTAAAACCAAGCACTTCAGTAATGATTGGACGTATTGTCACAGACATTATCAGTGTGCAATCACCATTACTAAAAAAAGTGATATAAAAATGTATATCAGCAACATTATTCTCACCTCAAACTTAATGTAGCAGAACGAACAGCCTATGTAAGTTCATCATGCATCCAATAATTTACCCAGCACATTTCAGATATAACATTCGTGTATTTTATTTATTCAAAGGAGTCAAATAAAGCAATTTTCTAAACAAGTTTTATTTTCTTCTTTTTTTTACGTAGATTACACTATTATTAAAATTGTTATAACAATCATTTCACATCAATTTATTTTTCCAGTATCTACTATCTCATATATCAGATTATCATTGATCCGCGACATACATTATTTTTCTAAATGCTTGTTAAAATGAACTGACCTCAAATTCTCTCTCAAATGCTCCACTGGCCTTTTTGGAGACCACGACATCCTCCAGACCAGACACGCCTATACAGGAAGGCGAGCTGGCCTCCGCAGTGCATGGGAGTCCAGGCATGTTGGCATAGACGTTAGAGGAGATGTTACCCCAGGTCGTGCTGTCTGCAATGGCCTGTCTCTCTGGGTGGGCGGCTGCCCTCGGGGAGTCTTGCTCAAGGGCCACATTCACATAGGCTTCGCGATCCTCTGTGGATTCAGGATGACATTAGAACATCACGATTTTCCATAGCATCTGACTAATAGATTTGATCTGAATGGATAAATATTTAATCTGACTGCATATGTGTGCTTGTGGGCGCACGTGTGTGTGCCGACGTGTTGGTATGCTTGTGTGTGTGTGTGTGTGTGTGTGTGTGTGTGTGTGTGTGTGTGTGTGTGTGTGTGTGTGAGTGTGTGTGTGTGTGTATGTGTGTGTGTGTGTGTGTGTGTGTGTGTGTGTGTGCGCGCGCTCATATACATTTTTCCTGTCTGTTCCACGCAGGGCTTCGGCTCTGTAAGTTAAACTTTGGTTTTGTTTGTATGCGTTTGGTCGACTGAGAATGCATGCTGACAATCATTGAATAGATAGTTCGTCCACAGTCCATTTCCATCACTTTGTAATTCATGACTTCAATCAGATGTAAGTAATGGAGTACTGCAGGGTATACGAGGAAATTATGTAGTAATTGCATTTTGATATTCACAGAAATTAGTTAAGTGGACCATTTGCATTTTGCGTGTCATACACAAAACTGGAGAATATGCGGATATGCTTTCCAAAGATTCGAGATCTTTTCTATTAAAAAAGTGTTTATCTTTAGACTTTTTAATGTGCTCACATCTCTAGAAAAAGGTTTGCACTCTTGGAAAAAAAACGCTAGTCCGTCGAACATGTTATTACCTCTTGTGTTTACATCATTCCTCGACAGTGGAGTCGCTTGCTTCCTCTTTTTGATGCAAATGTTTCCTCCGCGACGTCTTTGTCTGTTTCAAGAAAAATGAAGCTCGGATTTGTTTACAAGCAATACCATTTCACGACACGATACTTTGTACATGTACAGCTTTGCAAAATTGGTATTCCTCAACTTACCAGCAACTGATCTTTACAGTTATACAATCTTAATCTGAAAATTGAAATATCATCATGCTTATCACAAAGCTTTTCTGCAAAACGTGTTAGCTTCATGTCACGCGACTCTCATTCCCAGCTTCACTCCCATCCCTGATCATCCCTGCTGAAATGATTTGTTTTTCGTAACACTGGTTCCTACAAATCACTGACCGCAGGCTACTCACCTGAGGAAGAGCACCAGGAGGAGGATGGCCACAGCTAGCACCGCCAGCGCTGCTGCAACCCCTCCCCCTATCGCCCCCTCACTGAAGCCCTGGCTCTCGGCGTTCTCCACAGCTGGGAATCGGTAAAGCAAAGATGAGCAACGCCTTCCAATATTCTTTCAAAATGCTTCAATTTGGACTTTTTAGTACAGGAATTTGACTTAGGAATTGACCTGATTTATTGATAGACCGACAGTCCATTTCAAATATCTAGTGAATAGGTTTGCTAATGTGATATAATATCGTTTAATGTACGTCCACGAGATATAGCTTCACACTCACGTTTTGTACTTGGGTTCAGGGGGTAGAGTTTCATATTGGTCGTAACAGGAATAAACAATGTCTATACGAACATGGAAGTTGCATATCGAACTTGTTGGACTTTTAGTTTCTTTCTTTCTCCCGTAGTTTAAGTGCATAGTAAATGTACATTGAGACATTCCTTGTCACATTGGTGTTTCGACATTTAACTAATATGTTGGCATTTGTCTTCGCTCTGTCACTTGAATGTTTTGGAAGATATTTCTTTCTTAGCTTATTATACTGCTCACAATGTAAAGAGTTCTTTGACTTCTAAACAATTACAAAATTGACACTTTTTTTCTTTAATGACTTTCAGTGTACGCATAACATTGCTTGTGTTATGCTGGAAAAAGCGGGTTTAGGCTGAAAAGTTGAGAGAGATGTTGTAGGCCTATGCCGAGGTGGGCACATCTCAGAAAATAGACCACGTAAGCAAGTTTCTTCTTGGGGAAAAGAATTCTAGGACAGTTGGAAGCGTAATGTCTTCTCAAAGAACATCTTCTTCCGCCCCCCCCCCCTCCGGGGCAAATGTCCATCGCCCCCCTCTTTCCCCTGCTATCATATTTCTGGTGTGGTGGCAGACGCAAGACCATTTTAGTTTATGGGAACAGTCTATGTCTAACAACATAGGAATCTTAGAAATTAATGAAGGAAGGTACGAAGGAGAGAGAGAAAGGAGTGAGACGAGGCAGACGGAGGCGGGCAGGCGAACAAAGCAGATCGGAGAGAGAGTTTGAGATCTGTCTATTGCTAAAATAAAGAGTGTGAACTTTCAAGACTGAACTTTTTATTCTGCCAATCCAAGGAAAACAGCCAGCTCTACAACCCAGCGCCCATTGACAACAGAAAAGGAACTCAAAGGTATTTATGCAAGAGAGGAGAAACACCTACTCCGTAACACATTGACGGAGCCCCGTAACACTTGTTTCTTAAGTTGTTCAAGCCGAATCTAAAGCAAGTGAGGCTATCTATATTTTATTATTCGGTAACAAAATCAAGGTACATTTCTAGATCAGGTGTCTGCTTAAAAAGAAAGTTTCAAGTGAATATTTTGCTTTGATCTTT
>JAWQFJ010001236.1:10000-20000 GCA_034096865.1 Theodoxus fluviatilis
TAGCACCCGCGTTCCTTACCACCAGCAACTGGGGCGAGAAGCAGTCAAAATGTGTGACCACCTAATACATTATGAGACGGATGTTCACTCTATGAAATTATGGGGCGCGTTTCTTAGTCAAGTATTCCTCAAGAATCTCGCAGGAAACTCGAGGGCTAAGCGTTGCCCGCGGCGTATCGTTCGCAAGGAGACACTCGCTGCGAAGGAGGGTGGCCGAGGTAGCTCCGGAGGTACCTCGCCGCGTCTAGTTGTAGAGGCCCGGATGAAACAAAATGACGGAGACCGTGCCAATTACCCGTAATGGGCTGCTCACTGTCCAAGAACGGAAAAGTGTATGTACATGGAAATATTTGCTGTTTGAGTGTTTATTCGTATATTTTGAGGAGTATGTGTGTGTTTTTCTGGACAAACACTGTCGAATTTTTTTTTAATCATTTGCATACACGAAGCACCGTACATGGCCACACTCTGAATTATGTCCCTTGAATTGATCGATGTGTATCGAGGCACAACATTTTCGACAAGGTACTGTCTGCAATTGAAAAAGTTCCCGTGCTATTCGAGATGTCACCATGGTATGTTTTAACAAGTGGTAAAACTGCCGTGATGTCAGTATCGTCAGTTATTTCGTCTATCGACAACTTCTTCACCGACTCTCGCGCCAGGACGCAGCCATGTT
This sequence comes from Theodoxus fluviatilis, assembly GCA_034096865.1. Taxonomy (NCBI): domain Eukaryota; kingdom Metazoa; phylum Mollusca; class Gastropoda; order Cycloneritida; family Neritidae; genus Theodoxus; species Theodoxus fluviatilis. Next base: position 10,680 of record JAWQFJ010001236.1, read on the forward strand.
CTTTCAGACTTCCGCCTTGACAGTTAGCCGTTTCTTAGACGTCTTTCGATGCTTTGCCTCGCCCACGGCTTGCCCTCGAGAAAACATCGAGTGTAGGCAACGCGCCTCTGAGCTATGCAGATGGTCGTAAAGTGGAGACAATTGTCTTTCCAACGATGTTAAACGCTTGAAAATATGAGAAATAAGGGCAACGTCATGAGTTGCTGAAGCCTGGTTGGTACCCACTGGTATGGCGTCTCGAGAAAATGAGTTTTAAAGTTAAGGCAATGTGTTTTAGGCAACAACGAGTTTGTGGTGCATCGTCTCGCCTGACCAGCTAGACGGCTGCAGATGAAAAGCCAAAAAATAAAAATTAAAAAGAATTATTTTAAATAACGATGTTGTGCAATAAACAAATGGATGGAGGCTCCAAAATGTATTCAAATCGCAATATTGACATACATAACCCCTTTCACTCTATTTAGCCGATAACCCAAAATGAGGCTAGAAGACGTTAATCTCAATTTGTGTTGGAAAGTCATATACGACTACATATGGCCAAAGATTATAGGTTACACAAAGATAGCTCATGCCGAGCTTTTGCTCTTCAAAGTTACAAGACGCTGCACCTAGCGGCGAGAGTAGGGGTGAATCAAGGAAAGTGTACTCACACCGCTTAGTGACAAGACGGCGAAGAAAGCTGCCTGCTGATTGGAGGATTCTATTCAGAGAACCAATCAGAGGACTGCTTTCGTGTAGATATGACGTAGATGTCTACGCTTTAGACAACTCAATGGCGGCAGCTCTCTCCAGTTCGCGCAGAAAAAGCTATATATTGAGATACTAGAAACCCATCCGAAGAAAATGTAAGCCATGAACAGCATTAATTTATCAAAGCTGTATGTTGAATGCATCAAAAGGTATTGAAAGGTCCTACTTTTTAACAATCGAAATGCAGGTCACAGGGCAACGCTTGATCGTAAATCTAATTCTTTGCGGAAGCGGCAACTGAATTCACTTAATCGAATGATTTTCTGGCCGCAAATCACCTTCTTGACAGGTATGTATTGCTTTGCATTTCCAAAAGATATTCCACAGGGGTGTATACGTTGATAAACAAGCTTGCATTCTTAGATAATAATGAAAAATAGATCGTTCCCATTCAAACCCATACCATGTAGATCTAGGTCGAGTTGGATTTCCCAACGCCTGCTACAAAAAAAGCCAAAACACCCCCATTATTGCAGCAAATCATTTTATTACACATTACACAGTAAATTTATTCACAAACATGATCGGAACGCATCAGAAACCGTCGATAAACAGGAAGTTTTACATGTCGCTAAGAGGTGTGATTACCTTTCCTTGATTCACCAATAGCTCTAGCCGCTTGGGGCACAACGAGTCTCGATCCTCACAACAATGAGCTAATGAACTATCTTTGTGTAACCTATAATCTTTGATATGGCGGCATCTCCTTAGCTACAGCCCTGGCAAAGCCGTAGCTATGCGTATTGCTGTGACCAGCAGTAGTTGACTCATTAAATTGAGGAAAAGGCTCGCTCTTTTTATGAATCGGCGAATTCCTTTGAGTGCAGGATCAGGAGTAAGCGCTTCATAAGAAATAAATAGCAACAGCAACAGCGACAAAAACATCTGCAAAGAGCAACCCAAGATGTAACACCCAAGCCACTTTCAACCATCACTTTCAACCACAACGGCAACCCTTTCACCGCAACTTCGACCACCGCCAGCAGCAGCAGCAGGAGGAGGAAGAGGAGGGGAAGGAGGAGGAGGAGGAGGAGGGGAGGAGGAGGAGGGGGGAGGAGGAGGAGGGGGAGGAGGAGGAGGGGGAGGAGAAGGAGAGGGAAGGAGGAGGAGGACGGGGAGAAGGAGGAGGATGGGGAGAAGGAGGAGGAGGGGGAGAGTAGGAGTGAGGAGGAGGAGGAGGAGGAGGAGGAGGAGGAGGAGGAGGAGGAGGAGGAGGAGGAGGAGGAGGAGGAGGAGGAGGAGGAGGAGGAGGGACTGACCAGTTCATCATGGGTCTCTATGCGTAGCAAGGACGCCTGCTGGATCTGGCATTCCACCTCGGCCTCGGACCAGGTGATTGCAGACGCGTTGACGAAGAGGTAGCAGTAGTTGGGACTCTGTATCCACCCCGCCCCGCAGTTATCTCCCCTGCTCCGCCCCGACCAACCTGCCGTCAACACAGACCTCGCTAGGCGGGAAATTATAGCGCACACACACGCGCGCGCACGCACACACACATTCGCAAGCACGTACTCACGTACGTATGCACTCAGGCTAATGCACGCACGTTCATGCGTGATAAATAAAATTCATTCATCAATCTTGTTTGCTAACCGCACTTGTCAATTCGTACAAGACCAAAATAGAAGGAGTGTTATATCTACCTTAAAGATACAAAGTATATGAAAATTTTAATGTTGCCTGCACTAGAGTGTAAGCATGAGGAATATATTCATCCTGTGTTGCAAAAGAATTCACTTCTGCACGCTATGATATAAGACATGATATATTCTTACATTCCTTGTCGTTCATGTCTCTCTTCCAGTCTGTCGTGTTTCGATAGTATAGCCATCAACGTCAGGGGTTATGGCAATATTATACACAACGCAATGTTTTATTTTTGCTCAATACATGAACATTTGTTTAGGGAATTTTCATTCCTGGTCGCCACTGTGCAGCGCCCAATATTCGGTTTTACTCCTCTGTAGGGTGGGATATGCAATGTAGACTGAGCATCTTGCCCAAGGCTGAATCTCTAGGATCCGTGCTGCATTGAACGCTGCACCTTCCAGCCACAAGGCGAGCGTCCCAACCATCGGCCTACTAGCCACAAGGCGAGCGTCCCAACCATCGGCCTACTAGCCACAAGGCGAGCGTCCCAACCATCGGCCTACTAGCCACAAGGCGAGCGTCCCAACCATCGGCCTACTAACCACAAGGCGAGCGTCCCAACCATCGGCCTACTAGCCACAAGGCGAGCGTCCCAACCATCGGCCTACTAGCCACAAGAGGGGAGTTCAGAAGGCGCAGTGCTTCATTGCGCTTACTCAGCGCTTAATGTGATTCCCTTCTGAACGGCAATTTGGGGCGCGATTCACTCAGCGCTCACTCAGCGCTGTGAATCACCAATCCGACGTGCAGCAGAGGGGTTCTGCAGCAAAACAAAATGGCGTCTTCGATCCCGCACTGGCCGTCGACGCGTACAATAACCCTCAGAAACATCATTTTGGGACTGGAACGGGCTTTATTTGCCCCAAGCGCCCTGTATGCGCGGAGAATGGCAAGTAAGGATGACACCGTAGTGGACTTTATTCATGCAGAATACATGTAAACGTGCATAAACGATGTCTGTGGCAAAGAAAATATTTTCTTCGCGTCTATCAACACAACATGGGGCGCAGAAGATTTACCTCCCCTTTAACAAGTGAAGCGCTGCACAAAATCTGGGGCGTTCAGGTGAGCAATGAAGCGCTCAATTGCCAACATTAAGCGCTCATGCAGCGCTGAGTTGTTATGAACAAGCCTCAGGCGAGCGTCCCAACCATCGGCCTACTAGCCACAAGGCGAGCGTCCCAACCATCGGCCTACTAGCCACAAGGCGAGCGTCCCAACCATCGGCCTACTAGCCACAAGGCGAGCGTCCCAACCATCGGCCTACTAGCCACAAGGCGAGCGTCCCAACCATCGGCCTACTAGCCACAAGGCGAGCGTCCCAACCATCGGCCTACTAGCCACAAGGCGAGCGTCCCAACCATCGGCCTACTAGCCACAAGGCGAGCGTCCCAACCATCGGCCTAGAGTCCTGAACACAGCCACTCACTGAACGATAGAGAGACACTGTGGTGCAGCAGGACAAGTGGTACAGGAAGCATGGCTTGAGAGGCAAGCATGAGTCATGCACATGCAGTGGAAGAGCCACGTAGCCAAGGTAAGTGGTGCAGAGAGTGCCGATCAAACAGGAAGGGTGGGCTCACGCCCTAGTTAAGGATGGTGAGTAGGGAGATCATGGAACAAGGGGCAATCATGCAGCAGGATGAGGTCATGTAGCAAGGGGAGAGCATGCAGCAAGGGGGAGATAATGCAGCAGGAGGAGATCATGCAGAAGGAAGGGTCATGCAGCAAGGGGAGATCATACAGCAAGGGAAAATAGCGTAGCAGGGAGAGGTCTAGCAAAAATGTGAGATATTGCAAGAGGGGAGTGGGGGCGGATGGGGGGGGGGGGGGGGGGGGGTCATACAGCAAGGGGAGGTCATGCAGTTATCATTAAGTGGAGGTCATAAGCAAGGATGAGGCAAGGACAGCAAGGATGGGACAAGTACAGCAAGCATGAGGCAAGTACAGCAAGCATGGGGCAAGTACTGCAAGGATGGGGCAAAGACAGCAAGGATGGGGCAAGTACAGCAAGCATGGGGCAAGTACTGCAAGGATGGGGCAAGTACAGCAAGGATGGGACAAGTACTGCAAGGATGGGGCAAGACCAGCAAGGATGGGGCAAGACCAGCAAGCATGGGGCAAGTACAGCAAGGATGGGGCAAGTACAGCAAGCATAAGTCAAGACCAGCAAGCATGGGGCAAGTACTGCAAGGATGGGGCGAGTTCAGCAAGCATGGGGCAAGTACAGCAAGGATGGGGCAAGTACTGCAAGCATGGGGCAAGTACTGCAAGGATGGGGCAAGTACAGCAAGCATGGGGCAAGTACTGCAAGGATGAGGCGAGTTCAGCAAGCATGGGGCAAGTATTGCAAGCATGGGACAAGTACTGCAAGCATGGGGCAAGTACAGCAAGGATGGGGCAAGTACAGCAAGCATGGGGCAAGTACTGCAAGGATGAGGCGAGTTCAGCAAGCATGGGGCAAGTACAGCAAGGATGGGGCAAGTACAGCAAGCATGGGGCAAGTACAGCAAGGAGGGGGCAAGACCAGCAAGCATGGGGCAAGTATTGCAAGGATGGGGCAAGTACAGCAAGCATGGGGCAAGTACAGCAAGGATGGGACAAGACCAGCAAGCATGGGGTAAGTACTGCAAGGATGGGGCGAGTTCAGCAAGCATGGGGCAAGTACAGCAAGGATTGGGCAAGTACAGCAAGGATGGGACAAGTACAGCAAGGATGGGGCAAGTACAGCAAGGATGGGGCAAGTACAGCAAGGATGGGGCAAGTACAGCAAGGATGGGGCAAGTACAGCAAGGATGGGGCGAGTTCAGCAAGCATGGGGCAAGTACAGCAAGGATGGGACAAGACCAGCAAGCATGGGGCAAGTACAGCAAGGATGGGGCAAGACCAGCAAGGATGGGGCAAGGACAGCAAGCATGGGACAAGACCAGCAAGGATGGGGCAAGGACAGCAAGGATGGGGCAATGACAGCAAGGATGGGACAAGATGGGGCAAGTACAGCAAGCATGGGACAAGATGGGGCAAGACCCGCAAGGATGGGGCAAGACCAGCAAGGATGGGGCAAGTACAGCAAGGATGGGACAAGGACAGCAAACATGGGGCAAGTATTGCAAGCATGGGACAAGTACAGCAAGGATGGGGCAAGTACAGCAAGGATGGGGCAAGACCAGCAAGGATGGGACAAGATGGGGCAAGACCCGCAAGGATGGGGCAAGACCAGCAAGGATGGGGCAAGTACAGCAAGGATGGGACAAGGACAGCAAACATGGGGCAAGTATTGCAAGCATGGGACAAGTACAGCAAGGATGGGGCAAGTGCAGCAAGGATGGGGCAAGTACAGCAAGGATGGGGCAAGTACAGCAAGCATGGGACAAGTACAGCAAGGATGGGGCAAGTACAGCAAGGATAGGGCAAGTACAGCAAGCATGGGACAAGTACAGCAAGGATGGGGCGAGTTCAGCAAGCATGGGGCAAGTACAGCAAGGATGGGACAAGACCAGCAAGCATGGGGCAAGTACAGCAAGGATGGGACAAGACCAGCAAGCATGGGGCAAGTACAGCAAGGATGGGGCAAGACCAGCAAGGATGGGGCAAGGACAGCAAGCATGGGACAAGACCAGCAAGGATGGGGCAAGGACAGCAAAGATGGGGCAATGACAGCAAGGATGGGACAAGATGGGGCAAGTACAGCAAGCATGAGGCAAAATCAGCAAGCATGAGGCAAGATCAGCAAGCATGGGACAAGATGGGGCAAGACCCGCAAGGATGGGGCAAGACCAGCAAGGATGGGGCAAGACCAGCAAGGATGGGGCAAGTACAGCAAGGATGGGACAAGGACAGCAAACATGGGGCAAGTATTGCAAGCATGGGACAAGTACAGCAAGGATGGGGCAAGTGCAGCAAGGATAGGGCAAGTACAGCAAGGATGGGGCAAGTACAGCAAGCATGGGACAAGTACAGCAAGGATGGGGCAAGTACAGCAAGGATAGGGCAAGTACAGCAAGCATGGGACAAGTACAGCAAGGATGGGGCAAGTACATCAAGGATAGGGCAAGGACAGCAAGCATGGGACAAGTACAGCAAGCATGGGACAAGTACAGCAAGGATGGGGCAAGTGCAGCAAGGATAGGGCAAGTACAGCAAGGATAGGGCAAGTACAGCAAGGATGGGGCAAGTGCAGCAAGGATAGGGCAAGTACAGCAAGGATGGGGCAAGGACAGCAAACATGGGGCAAGTATTGCAAGCATGGGACAAGTACAGCAAGGATAGGGCAAGTACAGCAAGGATGGGGCAAGTGCAGCAAGGATAGGGCAAGTACAGCAAGGATGGGGCAAGTACTGCAAACATGGGACAAGTACAGCAAGGATGGGGCAAGGACAGCAAACATGGGGCAAGTATTGCAAGCATGGGACAAGTACAGCAAGGATGGGGCAAGTGCAGCAAGGATGGGGCAAGTACAGCAAGGATGGGGCAAGTACTGCAAACATGGGACAACTACAGCAAGGAGGGGGCAAGTACAGCAAGGATGGGGCAAGTACTGCAAACATGGGACAAGTACAGCAAGGAGGGGGCAAGTACAACAAGCATGGGACAAGTACAGCAAGGAGGGGGCAAGTGCAGCAAGGATAGGGCAAGTACAGCAAGGAGGGGGCAAGTGCAGCAAGGATAGGGCAAGTACAGCAAGGAGGGGGCAAGTACAGCAAGCATGGGGCAAGTACAGCAAGGATGGTGCAAGTACAGCAAGCATGGGGCAAGGACAGCAAGCATGGGGGCAAGTACAGCAAGGATGGGGCAAGGACAGCAAGGACGGGCCAAGGACAGAGAGGATGGGGCGAGGACACCAAAAATCGGGCAAGGACAGCAAGCATGGGGGCAAGGACAGCAAGGATGAGGCAAGGACAGCAAGGATGGGTAAAGTGCAGCAAAAGTTAGTCAAATGCAAAAAAGGTGGAGTCGTTCAGCTAGGAGAGGTAGTACAGCACGGGTGGGTGAATTAAACAGTGCTGGAGAAGAGTTGGGTGGTGAAGCAAGAATGGTATTGCAGCAAAGCCAGTGCTTTCATCGAAGATCGGGAAGTAAAGTCAACTTGATCAAGTCACAGCTGTCAGACAGAGCCATGCATTTCTTGAAATCGAATGTTGCACAAGGGGCAGCCACTTTTGCCACTTCATCGCAAATCACAGTCTTTGGTAGACACCTAAATGTGACATTTTACTGTTGTTTTTAAGAGTCAAGGATAAGCTCGAACAGAGGTATGTATAGAAGTGTACCAAGTTTCAATTGAAGAGAGGGATTCCCTAGCGACAAAAGCTGTAAGTCGCACTCCATAAGTCATTGGCACATTTTTCCTTTGCTGTCTGGAAAGGCAGTTTCATGCAGCGCAGATTCGTACAGTAGTCTGACGAGAATGTTGCGTAATCAAAAGGTTTTTCCATTTCCAGCAAAAACTTTTACTAGAGCCCTCGGTAAATCTGTAGTAGTAATTATCGTTAATGAAGAAGATTATCTTGTATATTACAAATATTTAGCTGTTTTTAATTTGCAAGAGGTTCATCAACATGCCAACACTTGTGAAAATACATACACGCGCACGCTTATGCACTCATTCACACAAAGATACGTATGCTCTCTCTCTCTCTCTCTATCTCTCTCAGGCAACACACACACACACACACACACATACACACTCACAACCGTAAAGTTGAATTAAACAAATAATAATTTAACAGTGTCAGAGTAATTACGCTTACAGACAAGTATTGAAAGCAAAATTAAAGGCATTTAGAGTAGATATCATTGCAATTAGGCAGAGTTTTACAGTGTTGCAACTGAGCAAGCATTAACAAACGATTTGTTTGAATGTACTCAACTTCCACATGTCTCTGCAAACATAAAGTTGACTATATTTTGAAACCCAAAATTCACTGTTTCCATCTTGAGTTCAACTGATGTTTAAAAAAAGTGGAGCACTAACTGTTGCCGTAATCCGAATACCTTCTAGAAGTATGGACATCATCAGAAAAACAAAGCATTGATTACACCATACTATCTGGCGTTTAGCCTCTTCGATAGTACTCAGCAACGCTGAAAGTTGAAGCGAGGGTGGCTAAATCGAACGCAGAATCACACACGCCCCACTGATGACATAAACTGCGCGTTCCGCAATCAAAACCTCACCAGCTTGTCTTTCTGCGTGGAAAGAAAGCCTAAACGTTCTATTGCCAAAACATACTTGGTAATGTCAAACAGGTACTTACTTAGACACAGGAAAACTGCAAAGGTGAAAAGATCTTTCATCTTGGAAAAAGGTGTCAGAGGGCAGACCACTAGGAACGCGACCCGTTGGGAACTCAGAAGGAAAACCTGAGGTCGGTCTTGTGATAACAGCCGTTTGATAACATCACTGATCTTTGACACCAACCCGTGCCATGATGTGCCACGCTCTCTTTCCCGTGATAACTCTCGCAAGTTATCATCATTGTCCTCGTCTTCTCTATGTATATCTGTCTGTCTATCTGTCTGTGTGTCTGTCTGTCTGTCTGTCTGTCTGTCTGTCTGTCTGTCTGTCTGTCTGTCTGTCTGTCTGTCTCTGTCTCTGTCTGTGTCTCTGACTGTCTCTCTGTCTCTCTCTCTCTCTGTCTCTGTCTCTCTGCCTCTATCTCTGTCTGTCTGTCTGTCTGTCTGTCTGTCTGTCTGTCTGTCTGTCTGTCTGTCTGTCTGTCTGTCTCTCTCTCTCTCTCTCTCCACTCAAAGACAGTTTCATAGGGACCTATGAAGTGCAGCACACCCATCGTAGCCGTGTCACTTTGTTATCGCTCCTCTTTATCATACATGAGAGATTGCATTTGTTTCCCTGTCTCTCTTGATCTGATCTCTGTTTCTGCCTCCGTCCCTACCTGTGTGTCTGTGTATCTGTGTGTA
>JAWQFJ010001236.1:22500-40000 GCA_034096865.1 Theodoxus fluviatilis
CAGTGTTGGCACAATACAGTCCCGCAGGGAGATGTCAGATCAGTACTCTGATTCGCTTCAGGTGCAAGCACTGTCTGACGCAGTCCAGCTGACGGGAAGACGACTGGCAGGTCTTTCTACTACACCCCACAGAGCTGCAGGTCATGTGATTAGGCAGCTGCCTTTGGAAAGTTTGGGAAGGAGGGAAACTTCTGATTTGTGCGTGGTGGTCTGGTTCCGATTGTGAGTCCCACTGTGGAGAGTGCACGTGACCACTTTTTCCCTTGTCACGTGATGCTGGGGACGGAAATAGTCTGGGTGATGCGCAGCATGGCGGCTTAAGTGTTTCCGGTACTAGTATCATTGGAGGCACTGTAGCGTGGAAAATAGTAACCCGTGGAAAACAGTGACGGAAGTCATCGCAGAGTTATCTGCGAGGGATTTTCTGAAAATTCAACTCTAAAAAGAGACTGCACCCGCCACTCCGCCTGACTGACTTGGCACGCCCGGGGAGTTATGCTAAGATCCGGCCGCGTGAATATATCTGCGTTTTGTGACAAACGTCTTGCTCGGCGGTACTGTACTCCATGCACCTTAACGGTGCGCGTGATTCGGGTGTAATCTTAAGCTAAACGACGTTTATTGGCGCTGCTGAAATGGTCGAAGTCGGAAACATTCGGAACGTCGTTTAGCTTAAGATTACACCCGAATCACGCGCACCGTTAAGGTGCATGGAGTACAGTACCGCCGAGCAAGACGTTTGTCACAAAACGCAGATATATTTACGCGGCCGGATCTTAGCATAACTCCCCGGGCGTGCCAAGTCAGTCAACGGTCGCGTTTTATAAAACCAGACTACAAACAGACTACAGGGAGGTGACTCCCATATTATTTCCGGCAGGGGAGACGGCTTTACACGGGGAAAAACTTTTTTGAACGCTACATCATGTGTTAAACTACACAAATGCACCAAAACCTCGTAAAGCAACTAATGCGTCGTTTGTCGGAATATATTCCATGCGAAGAACAGGTGCAGGAGCGGTAAATTGCATAAAGCACGTCCCTCGCAGATAACTCTGCGATGACTTCCGTCACTGTTTTCCACGGGTTACTATTTTCCACGCTACAGGCACACCTCCCTGAGTCGCAGTGACGTTCCCTCATTGAATATCCGTACATCCACCTCTCTCAAACACACTCACACACCACACACACACACACATACACACACACACACACACACACACACATACACACACACACACACGCACATACATACACACACACACACATACACACACACACACAGGGGCGGATCAGTTCATTTTTTTTGGGGGGGGGGGATTTCCAAACTTTTTTAAGGAAGCGGGGGGGGGGGGGGGGGGGGGGGGGCTGTGATCGCGCAAAGTGCTCAGCCGGCACAGCAAAGTGGGGGTTGGGGTGGGGGAGAAGGCTGCAAAATGGTCTAATCTAGCTCATTTTTATGAGAGAAAAAAAAAGATATATATATATATATATATATATATATATATATATATATATCTCCCTTTTTTCTCATATATATATATAAATCTTTTTTTTCTCATATATATATATATATATATATATATATATATATATATATATATATATATATATATATATATATATATATATATATATATATATAAATTTTCTTCTCATATATATATATATATATATATATATATATATATATATATATATATATTTATATATCTTTTTTCTCTCATGAAAATGAGCTAGATTAGACCATTTTGCAGCCTTCTCCCCCACCCCAACCCCCGCTTTGCTGTGCCGGCTGAGCACTTTGCGCGTACACAGCCCCCCCCCCCCCCCCCGCTTCCTTAAAAAAGTTTGGAAACCCTCCCCCCCAAAAAAAAATATGAACTGATCCGCCCCTGTGTGTGTGTGTGTGTGTGTGTGTGTGTGTGTGTGTGTGTGTGTGTGTGTGTGTGTGTGTGTGTGTGTGTGTGTGTGTGTGTGTGTGTGGTGTGTGAGTGTGTGTGAGAGAGGTGGATGTACGGATATTCAATGAGGGAACGTCACTGCGACTCAGGGAGGTGTGCCTCCAATGATACTAGTACCGGAAACACTTAAGCCGCCATGCTGCGCATCACCCAGACTATTTCCGTCCCCAGCATCACGTGACAAGGGAAAAAGTGGTCACGTGCACTCTCCACAGTGGGACTCACAATCGGAACCAGACCACCACGCACAAATCAGAAGTTTCCCTCCTTCCCAAACTTTCCAAAGGCAGCTGCCTAATCACATGACCTGCAGCTCTGTGGGGTGTAGTAGAAAGACCTGCCAGTCGTCTTCCCGTCAGCTGGACTGCGTCAGACAGTGCTTGCACCTGAAGCGAATCAGAGTACTGATCTGACATCTCCCTGCGGGACTGTATTGTGCCAACACTGCAATGAGAGAAACGCCCATGTAATGGGTGTGTTCCTTTCATAGAGAGGAAACTCTGCAAGGGATAGGCATGAACAATCATAGAAACCTCAGATGGGGATCAAACCCGCGACCTGCCGGTTCGCATTTGAGTCGTAGTGGTCATTAGTGCAACCAGCGCGTCTAATTCATGTTCACTGGACAAGTACACTGTGTCTGAGATAGTTTCATGAACGTTTTCCCTCATCATCAGGTATTGCTTCGAGAACTTCCAGTTCCCTTTACATCTTTCCCCGACGCCGCAACGGAACTGGCACGATGAGAGTCCAAACTCTTCTCGGCCTTCTCGGATTATGCGTCCTGGCGTGCACGACCTCTGCCAAGAGGAACAGTGTGGAACACCCAAGATGGACCACGCAGCGACGTTTCCCCAGAAGCCTGGGGGGCCTCAATGTGTCGACAGACTTGATGGATATTTACGATGCCTTGGTTCGTCTGGAGAACGTCGTAGTCACGTCAAGCAGAGCCACGACCAGTACCCTTGGAGTTCCCCTGTCCTGGGTACACGACATCCTCACCAAGTTTACGTCCTACTCCAGCCTTCACTACATCCAGACAGAGGCCGAGATAGACCGGTTTCAAAGGAAAAGCTCTGAACAGCTGTCGAGCAGCATTGATGCAATCAACGTCACCTTGACAAATGAAATGAATCGGACAATCACCGAGTTTGAAGTCCTTGTAAACCACTCGACCAAAAAGCTGCAGATGGACGTGGAGAACTTTGTCAACAGAGCGGCAAGAGAAGTCGTCAGAGAACAAGAGCGCCAGAGACAGGAAATCACCGAGCAACTCTCAAGAACTCAGAGTGACACTGCAGAAATCAACTCTACCTTAAAGCATGGGATGAATGACATGAAGTATGAGGTTCAAACCTTGGTGAATAGTACAGCTAGCCAAGTGAGGACTGACATTAAAGACTTCGTCAACAGGACGGCCAGATATATCATCCGAGAACAAGAGCGCAAGAGACAGGAACTCTCAAGAATGCAGAGTGAGCTCAGTGACACTGCAGAAATCAACTCGACATTTACGTTCGGAATGAGTCGCATGAAGCAGGAGATTGAAGCCCTGGTAAACGGTTCAACAAGTCAGTTGAAGACTGACGTGGAAGACTTTTTCAACAGAACAGTGAGAGAGATCATTCGAGGGCAAGACCTTCAGAAGGAGGAACACTCAGACCGTTTGTCTGGAGTGAAGAGTGATATTGCACAAATCAGCTCTACGTTCAACAGTGAGATGAGTCGCATGAAGGCAGAAATGGAGCTCTTAGTGAACAGTGTCGCCAGACAAGTAAAAACTGACATGCAGGAGTCTGTGACTAGAACGGTCAGAGACATTACTCGGGGACAAGACACTCTGAGGCAGGAAATTGCAGACCAACTATCTAGAGTGCAAGAAAACATAGCAGAAATCAACTCGACACTTACAGATGGGATGAACAACATGAAAGTTGATATGGAAGATGTTCTCAGAGGCACGACCTCAGAACTCGTCCGTGAACAAGAACGTCATAGGCAGGAGAACTCGGAGCAAACGTCGAGATTGCGGAATTACATCGCAGAAATTAATTCAACTCTAACACGAGGAATAGTTTACATGAAATCGGAAGTTGTGGTTGCTGTGAATAGTGTGGCCAGAGAAGTCAGAGGTGACGTGAAGGGCTTCATCAACAGCACAGCTGGATTAATCATCCGAGAACAAGATCGCCATGGGCGGGAAAATGCGAAGCAGCTGTCCAGAATGCGGGCTGACATTGAAGAAATCAATTCAACGTTTACAGCCGGAGTGACTGGCGTGAAAGAGGAGAATGAAGTCTTAGTGAAAGGCATAGCCAGGGAAACGCAGACTGAGATTGAAGACTTTGCCAATAGGACAGTCAGAGAAATCCTTAGAGGGCAGGAACTTCAAAGGCAGGGGAGCTTGGAACAGTTTTCTAGAGTGCAGAATGACATCACGCGATTTAACTCTACTTATAACCTCAAACTGGATGCTGTACAGTCAGAAATACAGGCTCACATCAGCAGAGCACAGCAGTCCATGACCCAACAACTTCCGCAGTTCGTTACCCGAATTGCAGGGTTGAACTCAACCGTGCTAACCATGAATCGCCAATTGGACTCACTGGCAGATTCAGCGAACAGTGGTCGAACGCTCATGTCACAGCTGGGAGTCAAAGTGGCAAATCTGAGCAACAGCGTCGCAGTCTTGGGAAACAATGTGTCTTCCTCACTTTTGAACAACGCGATTAAATCACAGGTCATTGATGGCAAACTTGATTCTGTGACCACCAGTTTAGTTACCATAAAGTCGACCGCAGATACCCTGCTGGCAAATTGCCGCAGCAGCCAGACAACTGATCAGCTAGAACAGAGGATGCTTCAGACTCTGTCGAACACTTCCGGAAGAATTGACCAGCTGCTTTTAGGAATGGATGGCGCCATATCCTCCATCAACAACGTCTCAAGTCTAGTGGACTCGAAGCTGGATGTACTGATAACAAGATTTTGCAGCGTGCTGAACTGTCTTCCCATAGAGGGAGGCCTCAGGCTGGTGGGTGGCTCGATCCTCACACAGGGTCGCTTGGAAATCTTCCACGCGGGCCGGTGGGGGACAATCTGCGATGACGACTTCGAGACGATAGATGCCCAAGTGGCTTGCTCAAGTTTAGGAATGCCCTACTCCAACGTCCAGGTTTACAACAGTGCCCACTTCGGACAGGGTTCAGACCCTATCTGGCTCGATAACGTGAGATGTTCTGGCACTTCCTCCTTCCTCCAATGTGGACACAACGGCTGGGGAATCCATAACTGCGGCCACGGTGAAGATGTGGGAGTGAGCTGTGCCTAGCAGACAATATAAATAGGTCATAGCCTCGATCTGGTGAGCTCGGCTTACTCTCCATTAACTCATTGGAGACACACCGCATGTATCCGTACTCTTCTCTTATTGCGCTGGGAAGTCGAAGTTACAAACGCTGGTGGTCGTTTTCGATAAACTTTATTCACCCACTGGTCGATACACAGCGGTGACAATAAGTAGTAGGCCTATCGTCGTACTCGATTTACTCTATGCGCAGTGCCGCAGAGGACTCACTCCTTACAAAGTTAAGCTCTCACCTTAACTCTGTCGCATCTGCTGCTCGTGTCTGACTCACTGTCTCTCGCTTTGTCGCGCCATATATACCTAACGCCAGGTTCCAGAGTTTTCGCGAATGAAGCTGCTCGAATAGTAGGCAATCATAGTAGCGTCCTCCACGAACTTCGCATTGGCATAATTCGTATCTAAATCAGGGTGCGCGCGCATCACAAGAAAGTGTATCTGTTATGTCGAATAGAACAGCAGACAAATTTCTTTGCTGTGAACGAGGAGTGGCAAAGAGCGCTCAATTGCCAACATGAAGCGCTCATGCAGCGCTGAGTACTTCTGAACAAGCCTCTTATGATTGCCTATTATCTCGCTCGAGCTGGAAATGAACGGTCGTCACGTGACACAACAAGACAAATTTGGCTAGCCCGACTCGACCGTGTGCCAGGGCAATGACCTGACCGATATAAAAAAAACCTACTGCGATACGATCTCCGATCTCCTCGTATGATCTAGAACTTTCACAACATATATGTATATATATGTATATGCGGTGGCGCTCTGTAGCGTAAAGCGAGATGACAAAGTTTTGGAGTTCATCGCGATTCACAGGTGAACTTTGATGTGAAAACTGTTCATTTCCCCCAGTGTTGATTATATATCTTGGGCCAAGCAGAGAGTTTCAATGGACATTTTAAGGATCAAGATAAATTATGTCTTGCGAGATGTTTTGCAGCGACTCTAAAAAGAAACCTTCTGTCGGATTTTAGACATACAATTTGTGACCATGAAAATCAATATTGCAAAAAGGATATTTCAACTTTTGCCTTGGCTGTGGTGGATCCTAATGTCTATAATTTGCATGCTATTTGTTTTTTAATTTTTGTAACAAGTCTTTTTTATTTCAAATTTTCACAATGTTGCTGAAATGCTGCAATTCAGGGGGAAATTTCGTGCCTGCAATGTTGCGATTCCAATGAGTTAAGAGGGAAAACTTTGTGGTAGACCTTACTCATTCTGTGAACCGGAGACAGTAGTGACTGGCGCAGTTCGCAATGAATGCGTAATAGACTTGACCCTTTGCATTACAGCATTGTGCTAAAAATAGTTCACTGTGGATACTATGCCCCCCCCCCCCCCCCCCCCCCACCCCCGCCCCAGAAATCATTCAGATGTCAAAACTTGTTTCCATTTCAACACAAACATTTTATTTTATCGAATAAACGCTTGTTTATTGCATCAACAAGCGTAATTTATGAGTTTTGTGCGAAATAGTCTCAGAACTACTTTAACGGCGTATGTCAGGGAGCAGAGTGCTATCCCACAGGCCTCTCGTGTGACCTCCTTATGAAATTTCCGGACGGATTAGTTCCATCACGTGAGTGATATGAACTGTGCTAGAGACTCTTTCGCCGGCAGGCGAAGTCTGTAGTGGACTAGAAAGGGCCTTACTGGCCCTGCAGGGGAGGCAGGACTACACCAACACTACGCTCAAACGTGGCCCGCCAGCACGGAACCAGTCCCAACTCGCTCCAAACGATTTGCCGCTGCATGTACAAATAGGCCCCTAAGTGATGGAGGTCAATGTGAGTCAGTCTCGTGTTGTTTGCATAAATGCACACCAGGGACACCAAATGTTCATGCGGTCCAATGATTTTGCTTGAAAAATAGTTTAAACGCATGAAGATAAACTTTATATTGCCCTACTTCGAATACGTATTATCTTTGTAGGAAAACTTTCGAAGCCTTTTTTTCAAGATTGCTTTAATGGGCACAACTTGTACAATTTCGGTTTTTCTGCTTTCATACTGTATCAAACTAGAGAGCGTAAACATCCGTCAAGGACGCCACGACACAGTGCAGCATAATTGAGCTAGTGTGTTCTTGCCAGCCCTGAGGCCACATGATGGCTTTAACGCTGCTGGTGGTTCATGGAGGTACGCCTGCAATGCGGCCTGTATGATTTAAGACGTTGATCCACTCAACTTGTGAACGTTAAATTATATTGCCTTACGGCGGTTAAATTGACGGCGGGTCTTCCATGGCCTGTATAGTTCAGGCAGCATGTTCTGCTAGCCAGACCTGATGGGGAACAGAGAGCAACGGTAATATCAAACTTACTCTTTTATTTGTGAATTTTCAGTTTTGATCTTCACTGGGCTACAGTTTTTCCTTCAATGTTTCCACACAAATCATGCAGCAGACACTGCAAACATCTTTTGCGGTACCGTAATGTGACAAACATGTGCACAATATTATCGGTCGGTAAGAAAACAGGATCACACAGGATCACACAGGATCACATAGGATCACACAGAATCACCCAGGATCACCCCAGGATCACACAGTATCACACAGGATCACACAGGATCACAACAGAATTTGATCCAAATTACCCGGATCGTGAATGAATTAGATTGAAAATCAATTAACCTTTAGGAGGCCGCCGGCGCATTGATGCGCCACAGCGTACATTCCCCAGATGTCGAGTCATGCTGTTCTAAAAATATTTTTCACTTTTCCTCGAGACTTTCGACTTATAATAATTTTCACCCGCCACCCCACCTAAACCCGGACGCGTTACTGTTCACGTTTGTGTCCAACATCAGCGTCGGGCCCTGGAGTTAGGGCGTAGGGGCCTCTCGTTGAGAGTCCAAAGGTGGATGGAGTTAGATTATAAAGCTTCACTGGTTTACTGACAAACACCCGTCTCGCAACGAAGGTTTGCCAACATTTAATTATTAAAAAAACCACACAAATCTTCTTGCTTACAACAATGTGGTATAGGTATTTAAAGCGACGCTATGTCAAAAAGAATACAAAATACTCTGTTGGTCGTTTTTGTGTGTGGGTATTTTACTTTTTTTCTGTTTTGGGTGAATAGTCAACATGTAAAGCAAAAGCAAGATGGCTGTCAGACATTCGTGTATCAAGCAAACACACACTCGGGCACTCATTTTATTGTTTTTTTTTAATTGATTTTCAATCAAATTCATTCACGATCCGGTAATTTGGGTCCGATTCTGTTGTGATCCTGTGTGATCCTGGGTGATCCTGGGTGATCCTGGGTGATCCTGTTTACTTAACCCCAATATTATAGCCTGTGGGAAAAACGGAGTGATTCATTTTACGCGAAAGTTCTCGGTCACTCTCGCCGTCGAACTCCCAAAAGGTGGGGTGATTGTTCAAGCATACGGCATTGCGATTGCTGTAACACACGGTGTTATGAATTGCCACCACAAAAGCGAGCGTTACAATTTCTCGTAGGCCTGCCATAACTGCAAGGGCAAACATTTTGCCAACAGGCTGAAAACAGATTGCCCAGTCGCAAGCATGGCTGAAATTGAAAGGAAGTTCCTTGGACATCGTAAAAGCTTTTCGCTTCTCCCTTACTGCGTGAGTGCATAGTCGGCTCCTCAACCCATGCTACTGAATTACGAGAAAAACACAGTGTTATGGGTATGCCATTTTCCAGTGTGATTTGGAGCGAAAAGTCTAGGAAGATGATTTGATGCGTGACAAACACTTGTGCACAAGTATTTCGCATACTTGCGTTTGACGGTTGTTATGCCGGGATAAGAAGCGCCCGTTGGAGCTTATCAATGCCCACAGCTTTGCTTCGTCGTGTGTAGGAGTTGCCTGAATCAAGCAGCCAGAAAAGCTGTAAGTACGGGCGTTACATGTTTCATTATGCAAGAGGCTACATTATATATTTTCCAGTGCTCGTCGCATGTCTTTTGGATTCACTAGGCTTGTTTTGACATTTAGAACATGTGTATGTTTCTTTTTGCGCATATTTGACTTACCTGTAGGCCTATATAGTGTTTTTAATGTTTCTGCAATGCTCTCTTTGCGTTACTCTCTCTTCTCCTCCTCCTCTCCCCCCCCCCCCCTCCTCCTCCTCCTCCCCCCTCCTCCTCCTCCTCCCCCCCTCCTCCTCCCCCCCCCCCTCCTCCTCCTCCTCCTCCTCTTCCTCCTTCTTCCTCCTCCTCCTCCTCCCCCTCCCTCTCCCTCTTCTTCTTCTTCTTCTTCTTCTTCTTCTTTCTTCTTTCTTCTTCTTTTCTTGTTCTTCTTCTTCTTCTTCTTCTTGTTCTTCTTGTTCTTCTTGTTCTTCTTGTTCTTCTTCTTCTTCTTCTTCTTCTTTCGAGTATATGACCGTCTCTGTTAACAGTCTTCCATCGAGCTGTCCTAGGACATGCGTGCTAAGGTATCCCAGCTTTGTACCAAAGACATAGGTCTATGTCCATAAATACTCCCTCATTATTGTCATACAGGTGAATCCATTGTGCCGATTTTTGTAATGTTGAGGACTTCGACATACTGAAATCATAGGCTTACTTTTCTTGGCCTTTTCTGCCCTTTGAGAGTGCATGACGTAACGAACCCATTTAATGTTCTTGCCCAGAGGTCTATAGATGGATTCTAGTGCTTATTATTGTGGAAGGGAAAGGTGCTGATTTGTGCATTCGTGTCAGGGATGACGTTTAAAAAAATCCATTTACCGAATACATGAAAGCATAATGTCGAGTTGTGTTTCACTACCCGAGCTATAACGTTTCCCCTCACAAAGACATCATCGTTCCATTTGTTTCTGTTTGGTTGGTTTGTTACCTTTTGGGGGAGTGCGGTGGGGTTAACATTGCAGGGCTGGCAGTTTCAGAACTCCGTTTGTCAGAGGAGTTCTTTACTTTGTAAAATTGCTGGAACGAAACTGCACTTTAGATGGCTTACATCATATCTAAACATAGACTGACCATTGTGTCCTGGTTTGTGCAGTGGCGTCATCTTGCAATGAAAACTGGCTTGCTGTACAGAAGTGCCGTACTTAACACGAGTGCTGTGTTATTAGATGCTGGTGTAGTATGGATTTTCAGCCTCATGTCATCAACAGGCATTTGCAATGCAACAGTTCTGCAGATGATGAGAAAGAGTCAATGAGCTGGATAATTGCAGATATAAGTTCTGTGATGTAGGATATCATCTACATGTACATCATCATCTTGTAAAGTAAGCTTTCTTTTGTGTAATGTTTTATTCTCCAGTTAACAATATTTGCATGCCTTGATACATGAGCAATACGTTTCTATTATAACATGCCTGAACAACATGCGGTATATTTCCTACAATGAATAAACAGCATACATTTTGAAATTATCACATTTCAAGTTTTCTGTCCTACATATATATGTGTGTGTGTGTGTGTGTGTGTGTGCATGCGTGCGCACACGCACTTGCATGCAGATGCTTATTTTGAGAAGAGAAACAAGTAAAAATATGATTAGAATATTCTATAGTTTGAACATGCATGCATATGTGCACACACACGCGCACATGTGATGCACACATACAACAGATGGCATAAAGTTATTTTAAATCACTCAATTCATGTTTATTCATTCATGTCATCATAGTCTATTCACAACATTTGCAAAAATTTTGTTGGGAATATTGAACACAAGATTCTCAATTAATAACATAAAGACAACTGGTATGACTTTACCATTTGCAGATCAAAAGCAATACCTAAGGGCATCCGATTCTTGACACTACATATGTGACTAAATAGCTTTTTTTTTTAAATCTAACTGCATTGGCAGCATAGTGACAACCACATCCATATCCACTGCTTTACAGAATACATGAACACACATGCAAGCATGTATGTACAGTACATGCACCCGCACATGCATGCATGCACACATACACATTGTAAACTCATTCAGTATATGCAATCTTGTTTACACATGGACTTCAGAGGCATGGAGGAAGACATTCAATCTTTTTTTTCCATGATACTAATGTATATTAGGATATGTTTCAAGCAACATAGCTGCCTCAGCTAATCTTGCAAAACAACATACAGAAATGCATTGCCAGCACTGGAAAATCTTTCCCAAAGTAAGTTGCTGATGGTGAGGATTTTTTTTTTCTCACACAGGACTGCTATATAATGGTAACAGTTAAATACCAAACTGTTACCATTCCACTGCATATATAAATTTTTAAAAACAAAAAAACAAAAACAAAACACACCATACATCAAATTATAAGCAGCCCCTCTCTCTCTCTCTCTTGTAGTGCTGTGAACTGTGACAGGAAGGACTATGAATGGTGTGACCTATGTCTGTGCCAACAAGGATGAACATGTGTGTGTGTGTGTGTGGTGTGTGGGGGGGGGGGGGGGATGAGTGCATGCGTTATGCATCATCGTGTATGTATGCTGTGTGAGTGTGGTTGTTGATGTGCATGCCTGTCTCTTGTTGGTCTTTCATGTGATTGTGTTGTGATGCAGGATGAAGAACAATGATGGGGGGGGGGGGGGGGCTTGTACATGTGTTATGGTTGAATATCGGGTATGTGTGATTGCGTGACGATGATTGTTTGATGTGCATGCTTGTCTTTTGTTCCTTCTGTGATTATTTGTTGCGATGTAGAATGTTTCTCTATTATAGTGAATTGCCTATGATGTACCGCTAAATGTGTCCTATCTTATTGTGTCTTTCTGTTTACTGTTTCTGATGCGCGTGTTCAGTATATATATTAACTTGAAGTTACATGGTGTTATTACATTTGTTAGAGTAATAAATTATGATACAATTGCATGCTATCTTATTTTATGGCCTATGATTAGTGTGTGGACTCCATAACTTGAGCACTGTGATCGAGTTAATTAATGTTGAACTTCTTGTACGTTTCTGTTTTTGTGTGTATGTATTATGTTTTTGCCACCGACAAACAAATTTCCTTGTAACAATGAGGACAATAAAGTATCTTGTATCTTGTTGTATCTTGTATCTCTCTCTCTCTCTCGCACAATGAGCACTAGACTGTTTTACAGGTGCTCAAAACTCAAAATAGAGTGGTGATTCCATTCACTGTGGATACATCTTCCAAAACAGTTCAAATAATAGCCTCATCAACATGAAAAAGTTGCATATGCATTTAAAAAAAATTACATCCATGTCCACTGTATATTTAAAAAAGGTCAAATGCCAAGTCATCAGCAAGTCATCTCCTTGGCACGGAAGACTAGACTAAGTTCTAGTGATACCAGAATCCAAAACATAGTGGGGATTCCAGTTAAAGATTGCAAAAATCCACCAACACAGACTTCAAAACCAAAGCCTTGTCAACACAACAAAGATGCAAAAAGATTTACCAATATCTTCATCAAAGTCCTGAATGGACTCAAAATGGAGGCACAGCGGGAATGAGAAAATCCGAGAGCAGGACATGAAACAGCCTTGGTTTACTAGCACTTGGAGGGATCTGGGTGGCACGGAAGAGTGGAGATAAGGATCATTTGCACAAGACATTTAGAGAATAACTTTTAAAATGTCCTTGAATAGAAAAATGTTGTGAAAAAAGGAAGAAAATTCCCATCCTGAAAAACATTTGACACAGGACTGAGAAAAGCTGACATGAAGTCCTTGAGTCACTGACTTACAAGCATTGATGAACAAAACCCACTTCCTCACAATGAATTACACATCATTGTACTGCACTATTCCATTCTCTGTGTACTTTATTAGCATGGGAAAGTTCCCTGGGATGCTTTCGCCATTGAGAGAATCATGACAATTGTTTTCACTAAAACGGCTTTGATAATTTCTTTGAAGGATCTAGGAGTGAAGATCACACGTTACTAACCCGAAATGTGATGTTGACAATTTTCAGTAGGTCCATGCAGGTATAACAGCTTCATATCATACTGCAAAAAGGATGAAACACAGAAAAAAGTTTAATTTTCTGTGAATATATTACTCTTTATCATGAATTAATCTTGATCATTATTTTCCAGGAAAACAAATCAGCCTGGAAAGATTTTGTGAGACTCCACAAATTTAAACTACTTACATGATTTGCAAACCCACAAGTTCTCTATGAGGGAAAAAGTACATTTCTCTCTGAGTAATATTATACATGTCTTTCTCACAGCTTTCTGTACATGTACAGTAGAAATCCAGACAGATCACTAAGTGACTTAATTAAGAGAAAAAGGAAGAAAAGAGTGGTAGAGGAAATTAATTTTTTCAATCTTGGGCATCAAATTAGGCTGTGTGTGTGTGTGTGTGTTGTGCAAAAATGCACATGCCTGCAAGTGTTGATGCATTGAATAGGGTGCATGCACCTGAAAAGCAATCAACAGGAGCAAGGAGTCCATAGCAATAGTGTGTCTCAGTCTCTGCACACATCAGCTGTCCTGTCCATAAGTCAGCTGGAATTGAAATTTTCAAAGCTGTCTGACTCTGTTATCACATTTGTACTCAGACAAGTAAAAACTTGCTCGTATGAATGCTCTACTGCTGCCACATAGTCTCCACATTAGAGCACAGCATGTGGGCATAGTAGCTACAAATAGAGACCTTCACTGCGGCCCTTAGGGTCTACTGTGGTAACTGATCCTGGGCCAGTCCCAAGCAACTTGGAGAAGAGAGTGGGGTGAGGTGGGTGGACTGTGGGTGGGTGGGGAGTGGGAGTTGATAAGAATATGATCTACATCAGGTCAATCAAAAAGGTCATGCAAGCATAAATACTCTACATTGTTTCATCCCACTCATCAGCTGCAAAAGCAGTGTTTTTGGTCAATTCATGTATACATCTGACACAATAAATAACAACCACAGGTCTATCATTTAGTGATTACCTTTTCACACAAATCTGCAATTTCTGGGGAAGAAAGCAACCACTTTGAGTAGCAGTCATAGTACAACTACATACTTTATCAGAAGGGTGCAATGCTATCAAACACTTTGAGGATATGTACATGATTATTCTATACTAACAGCAAACACAGACACTGTCAATTGTTATGTTGATTCTGTTTCTTCTTCATGGTGTCTACGCAGGTTTCAACTTTCCTCTGATGCACACAACAAAAAATTCAAACCAAAGCAAGAAGATTGAAACTATCCCACGGGCAGAGATGAAAAACTTTCAATAAACTTTATATCTCAATTCAGAAAAGTTAATTTCACACTGTTATCAACATCTGCTCTCTCACAGTATCAGTCTTGATCTTCGAATTTTTATTGAATATACAAAAATAAAGGCTGTCATGCTGATGACAGGTGGTGATCATGATCGGACAGGTGGTAATCATGATCATACAGCCATTCAGGTACAGTTTGAAAGCACTTCAACGTCAGCACATGATAATATACCATAATAATTCCAACTCGTCAAGGCAGGAGGGAAAATGGCTTCAAGATGAAAATCTGGAGCTACACATTTCATTGATGCTCAGCATGCAATTCAACCTCAGGACCAGAGTATGCCACAGAATTGCACCAGAAGTTGTGAGGCTGGGGAGCTTGTATCAGCCACTGCACATGGCTTTTCTCCCCAACACTACTGACACTGTCAGAGGAGTCCGATTCACCAGCGAGCGCGTTCTGAATCAGTTTGTAGTAGGTGCAGTTGATGTCTGAATCGTTGTAGGGAGGAGACAGAATGTCGAGAAAAGCAGCGGGCTCCTCAACGCACTTGATTTCGTGAATGTTGCCCACTGCTGGAGTCAGGCAGCACACACCATCACTGGCCGTCATTTCGGCATCCTCTTCCAAGTATGCGGCTTTCACCAGCGGCCGTTGGAACCGCTTGAAACGATCCTCCAGCTCTGGTGGCAAGCGAACGTCATCCAAGGCAGAATAACTCTTCAAATGCAGCTTTCCATGAATCACACGACACAGCCCATGCATTTTCGGGTGATCATGGAGAGGAATGACCGAGCCTTTCCTCAAAACAAAGATACCCATTGAAATCACATCGTCATGCCAAATCTGAATGTACGTGACTGGAGCAGGGTTCCGAGTGTTTTCCTCTTCCATCAACGTCATGCTTGACTCGAAGTTGACATCTTTTTCTGTGATCTGACTTATCAAGTTTTTGAGTTGTGTGAGCCCATCCTGGAAGGTACCCTGCGACTGTTTTCCGGCGAAAAGCCGTACAGCTGCAGACGCCACCTTTTGTATCGCAGACCCAGTAGCCATTACAATGGGCTTTGTACGAAACTGTCAGAAGACATAAAGATCATTTTCTAAACACCAAGAGAGCTAAATCATAAATTAGTTCCAAAGTGTTACGACTATATTAGTTGCTATTTTATCCTGAAAAATCAAAGCAAAATGTTGTTCCGAAAATCTCCGCATTTGTAACTTTACAAGTCGTTGGAGTCTACTTCCGGGAATAACAGAACGAGATGATCAGCAAGTGAACATAAACGAAGCTAACAGGATGAGCTGGTAATATGGCCAGATTATGTAATTGTAGTTTTGTTCGCCACCGGTGCGTTTGTCTGTTAATTTCTCTGACTGTATATATACACTCATTAATGGTTATGAAACTGCCCTGGATCCTGAGAGAGTGTTGACAACGCGAGTCACAATCATTCAGTGATTCACAATCTCACTCAGTCACGACAGTTTCTTAACTTTTTAAGTCACAGTCAGTATCATTATTTACTCAGCGTAGTTTTGAAACTTGAGGCATATGTCAAATTTTGAGCTTAATAATCGAGGGTGGGTAGTCACAGCATCGCAGTGTGTCATCGAAGATGTTCCCCTGTGTAGGCGGAGGTGGCCTTGGCTGGGTGGGTGTGTAGGTGACGGGAAAGAAGTCGCTGTAGAGAGTTAACATTATTTTGCCCTTTCCACCTTCACGTACTCATATACCTAATCAATTCATTTGAGTGCGAGAAATGTATTCTTTGTGACAACTTTAAGTGAGTGTGAAAATGAATCAACATCTTGATTTTTCTGTGTAGCCAGTTTATACATTTTCTTGTTTCTATGACTGATCTTCAGTTCAAGGTGTAAATTCCAAAATGATTATCACATGCTGTGACAGTCATATCCATGAAGAGAATTGACATTGTATTTTTGAGTAAAAATTATACTAGATTTTGAATTTGATTGATTGATTTGAAATGACTGATCTCTTTCACTTTAATGATCTGTGTTGTGTTACAAGAACTGTATGAAGGGTGTTCTAACATCTGCTGCATTCTATATTTTAGGAATCCATTCAGCAGACTGTCCTCTGGTTCATCCAGGCGGTCTGTTATAACTCGAACGGTAAGTTGAGCTCACATTTGTATCAGCCTGTAGTGCTGACAATGAAATTATGCTCTGTTAGTGATTAATTAATTGTTTTAAAGGAATTTCAACATGGTGTTCTCTAATGAAATGTCAACTGTGACACTTTAACTTGGAATGCGTGCAATGAATAAGTTCATTGTCTGAAAAGGGGATAAATGCATAGATAACTTGCACATGCTTACATCTGACATGCCTGCCTGGAGGGATGGCAGCATAGGTTTCGCTGTGTGCCATGAAACTGCCTGTCATCATGAAGAGAACTAGAAAGTTCAGGACAACCTTAAGTCTAAAGACGCGTTCTGATTGAGTTTAGTACCTAAAGTGAATAAAGACTGCAGTGTACTTACGTAATCTTGTGTTTTGGGACTGTTGCATTGGAGTGAGCCACAACTGACTGTAATGATATATATATGCATGCATCTCTGCCCACACCACTGACTTACATGATTAGCCATACATAGTATCATGTAGCTACATGGCTGGAATGTAGTGCCTTTGAACCACATTTCAATTTGAATATTGTAGCTTTTAATTAAAATTTTGGTATATACTACATAGAGCTTTGAGAAATTAATGCTGCTCTTTGTTTATGGTTTCTTAATAACTGTGTCAGTAATTTTAAGATTGAGTGTTTTGCATTCTACCCAAAGGAAGAAATGGCAGGCAGTGTTGTTTACATGTAAATACAGAGAAGAACCAGTTTTCAGACACAAAACATCTCACTAGCCAATCAGGGCAGAGCATTGGCCACAACAGTGAAATGTCCTTTGGATTTCAAACTACATGATTACCAATGTCTATTTTGAACTCAGACACTTGCCATAAACCCCAAAATCACTTACGGAAAATTGAAACATTGGCAAGGT
>JAWQFJ010001236.1:42500-82500 GCA_034096865.1 Theodoxus fluviatilis
TTTTGAGATTGGATACCTCACCTATTTATGGAACGTTGAACCAAAACTAACAACACAGGGTTGCAGCCAGTATAACATCCTACATTGTCAAGATATTAAAAAAAACCTGGGTTTACATACCATTTCCTGCCAGCTCTCTCCCCAGTGCTCTCCCCTCTTGCATTCATGGTCAGCCACTCAGCCTCTACTCTTGTTGAAACCATGTCTTTAGATAGGCGGAGATGGGCGAGCATGCTTTGGGGCTGGATGATGTGCAAGGCGCAGTGCCTTGGTTCTATCCCTGGAACGGGAAACATATGGGTTTATTTTAATGATCATCATTGAAAATAAAAACCGCTGGCGCTGAACCTCCAGGTTTTGGCACTATTTAAAAAAGATCGGGTTCGAACCCGCAACCTCTCGAGAAAAGAGGAGGGGAAAACACACATACACAAAACCACAAAAAACCAGGTCGGGTTTGAACCCACAACCTCTCGAAAAAAGAGAGAGAAAAAAGTTTCAGCGCACGCATGACCAAGAGTTCAATGCTCTACCAAATGTGCCATTGAAAACTGATATGGCTGAGTGTTTTTAAAGCATCTATAACGTTCTTTTCCGTAAACCACCGCAAGATTTTGAACATCTCATATAAAGACCATGTCACGAATGAGGAAATCAGCAACAGGGTCAGGAGAGCAATTGGACAGCACGAAGACCTGCTCTCAATCGTGAAAAGCAGAAAGCTGAAGTGGTACGGTCACGTGTCAAGAGGCAGTGGGCTGGCCAAGACCATCCTGCAAGGTACCGTACGCGTACCAGGTGGGAGAAGGAGAGGCAGGCAGAGAAAGAGGTGGGAATACTACATCAAAGAGTGGACAGGCTTGACCTTTGCTGACTCACAGCGAGCCACAGAGGATAGAGATCGATGGAGGAAGATTGTCCGAAAGTCATCAGTGGTGCCTCAACAACCCATCTCAGGGTTAAGAGACTGAACCAAAGACCATACATTAATAAGACCGCACACTCGGCTGATTTTAGCGAGATTTCCGACAGAGTGATCTCCCCGTTTTCGCGTGTCTCCCCCAGAGCGCTTGTGCGAGATATGTTGTATAGATTATGCCACGTGCGTGAGGAATAAAGTTTAGTGAACGAATAGCAGAATGCAAGTGCGTGCAAGGGTTTTTATAGTATTTCTTGACAGCGATATGTGTGTGAGAAACCGTTTGTTTCGTAATTTGTAAACATGAACAATAATTAACCGAGTGCGTGGAGAAGCGAGCGTAAACACTAAAATGAAAATCCCCACACTAAACTAAAGCTGGGAAAAGGGTCAAGGTGTCAGTAAACTATATCTCTCGTAAAAGATCTATACACAATTTTCTCCACGGAAAAGCACGTCCCTAACAAGCTGGTCTAAATAAAGAAATAAACACCGGACGCATAATTATGATCTACGCCCGGCCTG
This sequence comes from Theodoxus fluviatilis, assembly GCA_034096865.1. NCBI lineage: Eukaryota > Metazoa > Mollusca > Gastropoda > Cycloneritida > Neritidae > Theodoxus > Theodoxus fluviatilis. Next base: position 43,945 of record JAWQFJ010001236.1, read on the forward strand.
AGCAGCAGACGATCGAGCAGCATAAAATGATAAACGCGAGAAGAACAGAAAAATCGAACTTCGTAATTTGTGATGCACAAGATTCCTTTCACTGTTGAACCTCAGGAGAAAATACTGTTGTTAAAAATGCTGAATTTGTTAAAAACTGTGATGACAAAGACAATGCAACGTGTGTAAATCCGTACCTCGCTTCGCGTAGTGTAAAAATAGCCGAGTGCGCGTCTTAGTACGAAACGACTAGGTACAAAAACGTCCAGGATACGAAACGACACGCATCGTAAAAAAAATCCTTCTTTCACCTTCACCGATGTTCTCGAATTTATTCTCCTCGCATTGATTCTATAATAGGATCCATGCTGCTCGAAAATCTCCTGGCAAATGACGTCACGTTATTCGACGTCAAATGATCACGTCACAGATTTTGCAAATGGAGTCTGTTGTATCGTTTTCATTGCAACACCAAAATGTAAAAAAGTCACTTTCTTTTCAAACCTCGATTCTGAAAATTTGATAATATTGAATCGGACCTAACTTCCAGTCAGTGTGCAAAATCTCAAGGAAATCCGTCCAGTAGTTTTTGAGATATAGGCCGTGGAGTCGGGACAGACAGACAGACACACACACAGACAGATAAAGTCTGTAGGACCTCCAGTAAACCTGGAGGGATAACTTTGTATGCATGCAATCTTGCCATTGTGTGGTGCAGTGCTGCATACTTAAACTTTACCTTGAATTGTCACTATACATACATGTATGATTTGAACACCATCACTGCCACCACCACCACCACCACCACCACCACCACCACCACCATCATCATCATCATCATCATCATCATCATCATCATCATCATCATCATCATCATCATCATCATCATCATCATCACTACCTTCATTTTTGCTGCTGTCATCATTGTTATTGCTGCCATTACTGTAATCCTGCATGCGTTGCATGTGGCAGCACTGGTGCGGAGTGAGCGGCGGATCACAGCAGACCTGCTGGCCACCAGTCTGTGCCAGAGCAGTGAGGAACTGCGGCACAAAGTAGAAGAGTGGGACAAATCTCTGCAACGACTGGAGACCTGCATGCAGGAACTGGTGAGTGCTTTCTCTCTCTCTCTGTGTCTCTCTGTCTCTGTCTCTGTCTCTCTCTCTTGTTCTCTCTCTATGTTCTCTCTCTTGTTGTCTCTCTCTCTAGTTGTCTCTCTCTCTTGGTCTTTCTCTCTTGTTCTCTCTCTTGTTCTCTCTCTCTCTCTCTCTCTCTCTCTCTCTCTCTCTCTCTCTCTCTCTCTCTCACTTTCTCTCTTGCCTTATCTCTCTTTGCCTGTGTTTTTTTCTGTCTCAGTCTCTGTCTCTCTGTGTCTCTTTCTGTATCTCTCTTTCTCTGTCTCTGGGTCTCTATGGCTCTCTCTGCCCATGTCTCTGTCTCTTTCTCTCTCTGTCTTCATCAATGTCTCTGTGTCTTTCTTAGTCTCTCTGCCCACCCCTGTCACTGTCTCCCTGTCACTGTCTTTCTCACTGCCACTCTTTCTTGCCACTGTCTGTCTGAATGTCTCAGTCTGAATGTGTGCTTCTATGTTTGTTTCAGTTTCTTTCTGTGTAGCACTATATGTGCCTCTGTGTGTGTGTGTGTGTGTGTGTATGTGTTTGTGTGTGTGAGTGTGTGTGTATGTGTACACATGTGTTTTTCTCACCCCTCCCCCTCCCTTCCTCCTAAAATTTGCCCTAGCATAATGCAAGAGCCAAAACAACAGATTTTTTTAAATGTTGGGACTTTGATGATTGCCACTCATCATGCACCAGTGTGGCCCCACAGCATGCTCCTGAAGGTAGTGGCAGATTTTGACAATCAGACTTGTCTTCTTTTCTCTTCCAGAACTCAACCATTCAGAAGACTGTGATTGATCCTCTGAAAAAGTGAGAACATATTCTTTGTATTCCATTTGGAAAATATAAATGTCACATTTCCTTTATGAATCTATCACTACTTTTTTTTAATCATCACTTTTCATGGCTTAAAGATTTCTTTGTGATTAGACAGTGATGATTAGAGTGTATTAAAAATATGTAAATTTTCCTTTTTACACACACACACACTGCATCATTTATCACTGTAGTTTTACATTGTAAGACTTTTTTCTGTGGAAAAAGTTCTTTTCTCAATAAACTTAATTAAATGATTTCATAGCTGCCATTTTGTAGAACAAAAGTAAACACCAGTGTTTCATGACTGTAGATTTAAAATGGAATATTCATCCATTGCCTTTTTTTCCCTTTTCTACCGATGTCCTGATTTGGAAATGCCCCTACAGGATGCCATGTTTTGTTTCCTTTCAGATACAACAGCATGTTTCCACTTATTCAGGCAGCTGTGAAAAAGCGGGAACAAAGCCTGCAGGTACACAGCTCATAATCACAGTCTTGACTGTTTGGTTTGGTTTTGAAGGGAAGGATTTGACTCAACCCATATAGCACTTGGCGTGCGACTGTTTCGGGTGAAACCAAGCCAGCGGTGGATTGCTCACACCTTCATGCAGTTAATACAGCAGGGCTTTTCAAACCACTCGTCTGCTCGCCTCAAGCGAGTAAAAATATCGCCAGGCTAGATAAGACTGCAGAGTTGCTCGACCAACAGGGTAGTAAAAAAGAAACAAAACAAAGCGCTTTCATGCTGTTTCCAACTGTTGTACTTATTTCCACGGTTCAATGACTTGATTTCAACAGTCGTGTTGTATGCTGTGATGTCCACATACTTTCTCATTGCCCAGTAACACGCCGTGTGACTTCCTGTCATGTAGACATTTGGTTCGCAAAGAGAATGAATTAAATTTTTTATGAATATGTTTGTCATATGTAATGCAAGTAAGCAACCTCCCCCAAAAAGTGGAAACAAAGTGACCCAGACAAAAAAAAAAAAGGAATATGAACACGAGAAACCAAATTGTTTAAAGATAAATGATACTAGTTACGAATCAGACAGGCAAGTAAAAAAATCTTGCGGGCTAGTTAATTTTATATGCAATTAGCCTGGCAGGCTAGCGGTAGTATAAAAAAAATCTTTTAAACACCCCTGTTCTGTGTAATAAATGTGTCAGTTGAGCTACAAAATGTTATTTTATGTTGATGTTTAAATGTTTAAAGATAAAGATTTTAGAATGTGACCATGATATTGATTGTGAATAATGGCACTACAGCATACTTTTTTTTCAAACTCTTTGCAGGAATTGCAAAAATACCAGAGCAGATACAACAAATATCTGGAAAGGGAGAGAACTGGCCAAAATCTGGTCAAAGTGGAACACGTGAGTTTTATGAATATCAGTGCATATGATGTGTGTGTGTGTCATTTGTGTGAAATGGCCTGTATTATTGTTTCTTGTCATATCAGTTTTATAAAGCAAGAGAGACTAACAAATGTAATGTTTGAAACTGTGTTTTCTGTGTAGCAGAGCTGATGAAATGAACTACTGGAAATGATGGATAATGTTGTTTGTGGAGATGGTGACAAGGGAACTGGAATGATTGTGATGTCATTGTGCTAAATCCATGTATAGACTATTAGGAGGCCCCAGTCATTATGTTCTACCAAATAGGAACCAAAACATGACGTTATAATTACTGTGTGTAATTCATATAATGCTTTAGTTTTATATGGTGAAAAAAAAAAGTATGATGAAAGAGGACTTCTGTCCCACTAGTTATATTATTACAAGCTTTCTGAGCATCAATGTGGGCAATAATCTTTGCTAGCCTCTTTACTTCAGGCCAACGATTCTTAGTGTCTGCCATTGTCGTTGTATAGGTGGAAGCCAGTGTTGGACTTGGCTCAGTGAAAAAATGATGACGAAAGAGGACATTGGTCCAGTTTTATGTGATATCCAAAACGTGGAACATCCATGGACTCCAGTTTTGCTCATGCGGTGTGCATTTGAACTGTCCATACACTGCAGAATGAAGTTGCTTACAAATGCTTACAAAAACACACCAACATCTTATTCCCTGGCTCTGTGACTTCTGCAGAGCAAGAAGGCAGTGGAAGCAGCAAGGGAGGAATTCACCGCACAGCACTCTGGGCTGGCGGAGGATCTGCCCAAGTTCTATGAAGGCCGCACCGAGTATTTCCAGCCCTGCCTTGAAGCCTTGATTAATGCACAGGTGAGTAACACCACCTTTGAGGACTTTATCAGTCAACACTTGTATGTGTTGCATGTTAATTCTGCCTGCTTCAAAAGCAAAGGGGAATGAGATCTACATGTGTCAAGGCTTTTGAAGGTGGAGAATGCATCAGACTAGAGACCCTTATTATTCCTCAGATGAGCGACATTCCTGTGTTGAGGGCTTTAACAATAATCTGACAAGTCTTGATTGTTGGGTAGGTAAAAGAAATGCACCTGAGATCTTGCAACTGTAGTGTATAGTTCAGCTTTGCCATTTCCAGTGCCAAATGTCTGTGTGAAGGCCAGACCAAGGGCATTTCAGGGTGGGTAGTGTCACAAGGAACTTGCAGAGGACTGCCAAGTCCACATTCTCATGCATGTGTGGCATGAAGATGAGAGGTGGGTTTCTCAGACTATGGATATGCAATCCAAAGGGAGTTTCTTGTATTATTTTAACCTTTAGAGCGCCGCGGCACATTGACGCGCCACAGCGTACATTCCCCAGATGTCCGCCGGCGCATCAGTGCGCCGAGCGATAGTGACGTGCTCTGTTTACTTGCCTAACGCAGCCATCGAGTCATGCTGTTTTAAAAATATCACAGTCATGTGCAGGGATCACGTGGCAACGAGATCCGCCATTTTGGCGATGGAGAGAACGCCCCACAAATTTTCAGCGAATTTTTTCACGAAGTTGCGTCTTTGTCGTTTGTGAATGGGACTTTTTTCTTTGCCAGTTTGGCGACTGACGAAGAAGTTGAAGCGCTTGTGGAGTTATTTTTCGATTCTGACTCTCAGAGTATGAATTCGAAGGCTTTACTGACATTGATGTGATGGGAGATGGAGGGATAGAGCTAGGCAAGCATGTGCTTCGACCGATCTGTTGTGGTGTTTAGACTGAAAGGAGCGGAAGCTTGATTCAGATGAAAATGGCTCGGCTGACTTCCCTAGCATAAGTAATTGTAGGATTTTTTGCTTTGTTTTACCCTAAAACATTTTCAGATGTATTTCCAAGTAATCAAAAGCTGTTGTATTCTTGAACAAATAGAGCAGTGTAGGAAAACAGTGCTTCGACCGATGTTGTCAGTAGATCAAGACTGAGAGGAGTGGAAGCTTGATTCAGATGAAAATGACTCGGCTGACTTCCCTAGCGTAAGTAATTGTAGGATTTTTTGTTTTGTTTTAGTTTTACCCTAAAACATTTTCAGATGTATCTCCATTACTTGGACTCGTTGGAGACTATGCACTTTTGCATTTTCATCAAAAGCTGTTGTATTCTTGAATAGATAGAGCAGTGTTGAGTGTAGGAAAACACAGTGAATTTGTTTTTTGTTGTTGTCTGTGTTCCATGAATTTTTAGCAGCTCAAAAAAACACATTCTATGGCATTTTCATTAATTGCGCCATGTAGGCCATCCATTTTTCGACTCACCCTCCAAAAATCTACTTCAAAGCTTGAATAGGTAATAAACAATGATTTTTTTAGTAAACATGGTGTCGAATTTGACCACACATAATAAAATTTGTGGCTCTGGGGTAAAGCAATGACGAAAATTGGCGGCGCTCTGAAGGTTAAGAGATCCCTGTAATCATGCAGGACTTGGCATCAAAATTGAGATGAAAATGCAGATAGCGTCTGGTTTTGGAAAATTGATTTATTACTAGAATGACTGATTGTACATTGCATATGATCACAGTGATCACTTTTTAAATGGACCCTAAAAGGCTTTTGGATTGCTTTGGATTGTATATCCATTGTCCTGGAAAAGCCGCCCATTTAGTTCTGGTGCTCTTTGCAAGGAGCCATTCCTGCTGCTTGAGGCTGGCCTGACTCGAGCTACAAAAGCAGGTTTAGCAAGCCCAGCATCCAGGGGTTTCAGTTGGACCTGTCCTAAACAGACATGCACACACACACAGACACACACAGACACACACACACACGCACTCTCTCTCTCTCTCTCCTCCCTCCCCACCCCCAACTTTATGATGGAAGCTTTTGTGGAGACTTGTTTCTTTTAGGGTTAGTTGCAGACACCTAGTTTTGAAATGCTAAGCTTATGTAGGGCTTTGTTGGTTGTACATGCATTTAACACAGGAAAGTGTTGCTTACTGAAAATGTGTTCAGTTTGAGGGGTGATCCTTGTCAGGAAAGGTGACTGGAGGGAGATGTTTCACCTTGTCAGAATGACAGACTTGTATTCTCACGCCTCCACAGACAAGTTGCCTATGAGTGTTCTCACACCTCCACAGACAAGTTGCCTGGGAGTGTTGTATCTTGCAGGTGACACACAACACGGAAGCCTTCCGGCAGTATAGTGAGCAGGCCTCGCAGCTCAACCACATGAAGGGTCTCTCCAAGGAGGAATACAGTGCCCGCATCCAGCAGATGCTGAATGAAATCAAGTCCCTATCTATCACAGTTGACTAGGCTGCATCCTGTGTATTGCCTTCACAGAAAGGGACAAAGTAGTCAAATGCCTGTAAGATATTCCATGTGGGCCAAGTGCCAAAACTGAGTCCCATTCAGCAGATCGTCATCGTGGTTTCCCTTTAAAGGGAGGTTCCATGCTGCAAAGTGCAGATTTCTTTGATAGCAAGTTTGTGCAATCTAGGTGTTCATGAATTGCTCTATAATTGAATGAGAGAAGGGTTGACATGTGTACATTGGAGTAGATAGGGTGTGCCTGTTGGTTATGCTGAGAAGCAGAATTTTAAGATTACCTGGATGGCACTGTGTACCAAAGACATTACATCTCCATCATCATTCACTTGCATCACCCACGACAGACATATTGATCCAGCACCAGAAATGCCAGCAAAGGGGAGATATTACTATGAACATGTAAAACAAACTCCAGTCATGAAAACATCTAGTGCAATGCCATTTTATGAGTCTGGACTTCTTTACACCCATGATGAATAAGGTAAAGAACAAATGAAGAGGAAATATATGCACAGGATTAGATAGCAATTTACAAAGAACTAAGGCTACAAAACTTGGCTGTGATTTCAATGGCAAAAGGACAGCAATACCCAAGATTGTTGAATAAGGAAGGACCATGAAGGTCATGATCAGAATGGGGAGAAAGGCAAGCAGACAGGGAGATTCTTTTCAGGGAGAATTCCATAGGGGAGCAAACAATATGGGAAATAGGACCCACAGAACTGGATTTGTGGACTAGGCTGCAGGAATGCATCATCCTGTGAGCAGATATGCTGGGGAAGGATGGGGAAAAGTACAGTGAGTAAGGACTATGCAATAGGTTGTATAGCATCTCCCAACTGTGTTCACATTCACAGAAATACAGAGAAGCTTGGAAGGTCAAGGTCATTAAGGCTGTCCTTTCTCTCCAACTGGAGAAACTCCCTTCGGCATGGTTGATGCCTATATGTATATTTTGTTGCTGAGGTTGAAAGAACACCCATGCTTTGTAACAGTTTTTCTGCTTTTAGTTATCCATTCATCTTTGTGATTATGTACATTTTTCTCATTGTTGATGGAAACCTTGCTTTTGCCTGCCATGTGATAGGTAAAAATACTGAAAATGTCTAGAGGGCATGCCTGTGATACATTTTGCAAGTTACAGTTACACTGACCAATAAGACAGGAGGGTAATTTGTTGAGTTTTGTTGCAAATACATTGATTTTAATTTGAAAACATACAGCTCTGTCATGCGTCTTTTGTGTCTATGTGTACAGTATACGTAAGAAGTATGTGTGTGAATGCAAACACCAATTTAACTAACAGCATTTATGGCTGCTGTTGCAGCTGCAAGTAACACTGCTGGACTGCAGGAATGTCATCTGGCAACATTCTCTGTGCAAGCGATAATTTTCAAGTATCATATTGCCAAGTCTGCCTGTAGGGCTGAAAATACTTAAGTGTGAATTTTTCATCTAACCCATATCTAAGGCCGCCCAAAAGGAACATGAGCTGTGTTGCCAATACTATGTTAACATCTGTCAGGCTGCATTAACAAGGGTTAGAATATAAGATGGAGGGCTCATTTGCTGATGGTGGAGGCAGGCTGGCCAAGACTTGCCGATGGGTACGAGACCTTTCCACCGACATCTGCATGGATTCCTAGGTAACAAAGCACATTTGATTTTGAGCCCCTTTTTTGTTGTGGATGTTTTTCAATTGGGGATTTCACACACAGACACAGACGCACCCAGTCGCCTTGTGCAGCAGTCATGAACAGCTTTTACTCTTTGGTAGGAGGGGCTTGGTAGGAGTGGCGCTTGGTAGGAGTGGCAATGCAAGTGGTGCACCATGCCCAAGGCTGCAGCTCTACCATCCTTACAGCTTTGAAACCCACACATATCAGCCAAGAATCATGGCAGGCAAGATATGAACCAGTAGACTAGAGCCCTTGAGCCATTTCAAGACTGTAGGTAGGTGTGGATGGACTGTAGGGCGGCAGCCTGGCACTCTGGGACAAGGTGTTGAAAATGCCATGCCTCCACACCCAGGCTTGGGAGTCATGGAAGTGGACATCAAAACCACACTTGATTCACCAGAGATCCTTCAGTCATGCTCCAGCCAGTTTTACGTAACCAACATCCAACAATGGATAACTACATAATTTAGCAGAGCAAGCGCCCTCCCAATAACTTGTACCCCTGAATGTTGTGTTGTTGCCGTGCTGACACTTCTGTATTCCCGACTGTGCACATGATTATTCAACTTGTGAATAAGCAGGTGACCCCCTTTGGGTAGAGAGCGATGACATTGATCCACAGGGGTGAGGGCGAGCAATTATGGAAAGCTGCAGAGCTTCTTCAGACCCCCATGCCCAGTCCACATCCTGTCTGGCTTGACCAGTGCTGCATGCAGATATTGGGGCTGTAGTTCACACACACACAAACAAACTCCAAATAGGAAATAGATTAATGACAACTTTTTTAATTTAAAAAAAGGACCAGGAGTCTCATCCTGTGATGTAAAACAAGAACATCAGGTTTTTGATTATTAAAAAGTATATGCCTACAGAAAAATGGAAAAAGTCAATAATAAACTAAAGTAACAAAAATGAGTATGCCAAACTAAATGTATTGGAACTTCAAAGCTACATCATTTGGCACTTTGATGGGGGTACACTCTCACCACTATGTCCCAATAGTGGTCACACTTGAGAATCGGAATGTGCTTCCAGGATTGAGCACAACTGTAAGCTGTCGGCTGGCACAGTCGCCATCAGCTTTTTCCCAGACATACACACAGTTTTCAGTCCAGTGAAGAATCCTGTGGCATTCATGTTTCAAAGTCAAGTGGAAATCTATTTTTGGAACATGTCCATCCTATGAAACTCTCTGAACATATTAACTGTTTGCTTTTCTCATCACTGAATAACACTTGCATAAGAATGTTGACTAAGGCCATCAATTTGAGCATAGAGATAGTTCAAAAGGTGCACCTGAAAACTTAACAAATACTCTTGAACCGACTCATCCAAGTCACCTGCATCTCTTCAATCGACATAGAAAAGTAATCACTTTAATGAAAACGTAATGCCTAATAAGAGGAATTCTTAAAATGCCCGACATCATGCCTTACAACTTCACGTTGAGATACTTTATGTGTCATTGTCTTGCTCATCAAGGTGCTATTGCTTTGTGAGGTAGGCGACCATCAGAAGTGAAAGCTGTCACTTCTCAACATGATACATCTTCCTGGCACAAATGCCTGACACTCTCACCACTAGATACTGACTACTGAAGAAGAGATGAGTTGTGCACAAGTTATACATCACCTATTTAGTAGAACATGGTTATTTTGCAGGGGTTTTCTGCAACAGCGGAAGCTTTCTTCCTGTCTATATCTAATGTGAAACATCAATCATGGCATGCAAATCAACCACACCTCATTGTTTTGAATGATTGCCAGGTGATTGGTTCAGACAAGAAATCTGTCTTCTTGGAGAGGAAAATGCAAAGACACTAGGTCATTGCATACAACTAAAAAGTGACCATCAGTCAACACTTCAAAACTAAAACAGGTCTCATTTGGAGCATTCACCTAATGCTGATGGCACTAACCAAAATGAAAAGTCATTCATGGAACAGTAATACCCCTCCATGTACACCGATGTGATTATATCACACAAACAAATAAACAAAGCTTTTCTAACAATACAATCCGCACACCGAACAAAAAACAATCAGTCTCAACACCTGTTGAACTGACAAAGCAGCACAAAAACATCAAGTTTGTACACACATTGTAGCAAACTGAAAAATGTTGACCCAATCGTGAACGCGAGAGTCTGGCTTCCATCATTAACTATCTTGTTTCTCACATCATCCAGCATGTTCTGTTAAATAGGCTGCAAGCTGTTTACTGGACATACAACTGCTGTTCTTGGCAACTCTACTTAGTTCTGTTTAGTTAGAGGAAGAATATAGTGGATCATTTATGTCAATTGTTATGAAGAATGGGCACCTTAATTGTTAAGATCAGGCCGCGTTAATATATCTGCGTTTTGTGACAAACGTCTTGCTCGGCGGTACTGTACTCCATGCACCTTAACGGTCCGCGTGATTCGAGTGTAACCTTAAGCTAAACGACGTTTATTGGCGCTGCTGAAATGGTCGAAGTCGGAAACATTCGGAACGTCGTTTAGCTTAAGATTACACCCGAATCACGCGCACCGTTAAGGTGCATGGAGTACAGTACCGCCGAGCAAGACGTATGTCACAAAACGCAGATATGTTAACGTGGCCGGATCTTAGCATAACTCCCCGAGCGTGCCAAGTCAGTCAACGGTCGCGTTTTATAAAACCAGACTAAAAATAGACTACAGGGAGGTGACTCCCATATTATTTCTGGCAGGGGAGACGGCTGTGCACGGGGGAAAACTTTTTTGAACGCTACATTATGTGTTAAACTACACAAATGCACCAAAAACACTAAATTCGTAAAGCAACTAATGCGTCGTTTGTCGGGATATATTCCATGCGAAGAACACGTGCAGGAGCGGTAAATCGCATAAAGAGAGAGCCGAGCAGATAACTCTGCGATGACTTCCGGGGTAACTTTTTGTCGGGGGTAACTATTGGTCGCTACATGCCTCCATCCACACCACCAGTTGGGGTGTGGTGCTGAGGCACTGCAGTCTGCAGGCCGTAACCTTCCCTAGCGCTGCCTCTCACATGCCCAGGCGTCCTTGGGATTTGCCCTGACCCTTCTTAACCCCTCGGTCCTTGGGGGGAGGCGGTGTGTGGTGGGGATTCACTGGCATGACTGGCGTTGCCAGGCCAGGGTGGAATACGAAGCCCAAGCGCCGGCCTGCAATGGTTAGAATGAAGACAGTGGTGATGACATTAAGATTATGGCGATTGTGTATTATGTACGCATTCAGTTTCATTTCCAGCAAGGGAAAAAAAGTCATACAGAAGAGGCACTGTGACATGTAATAGGTTCTGTTTGAATGCCACTGGCCATTTCACTACCAATACTTGATCAATTGTCAAGCACATGCTGAACCTTGCAGCTGTGATACAAAAGTAAGACTAATACCATCTCAATAGTTAGATGTTCACAACATTTAAAGATGATCAAGAACAAAAATGAGGGGGGGTGGTGGAAAAAATCAACTACTCCTACATGAGCAGTATCCCAGCAGTACACTGCACATGGTGCCAAGACCATGTTTCTACAAGAGCCCCCAAAATGCAGAAGCAGTCTCCTGTGGAATGCAAGCAAGCTGGGTAATTCCACTTGCCTCGCCTGTCCAGTGCCTGCAAGAACTTCTCCAGGGAGGCAGACAGGATGACCACACGACCGTCCCCCGACACGGAGGGCATCAGGGGTGGGGTCAGATCCTTGGTCAGCACTGAGAGCAGCAGCTCCTGGGCATCTGAGGGATTCCGCGGGCTGGCAGACACGTAGGGCAGATTCACCTGCAAATGGTAAATACCTTAAATATTTGTCACTGGTGCATTATGGGGTTGGTTATTTTCCCTTCATTAAATGAATGCATAACACTTGGAACAAAGGAGTGAGATAAATTGAGGCTGTTGGCTTTCTAGGGGAATGCTGGGATGCCTTCAGAGTAAGACACGTACAACATAAAGTAGCAATACTTGGATTTGCTGCAAGTTTATTGCCATGCAATTGGGCTAGTTTTTCCAGTCTGGACATAGCATAACACTTATGGAGCACCAACATCCCCACCCACCCCAACAACACAAAAACTTAAAAAACAGCCTCCATTTTAGGTATCTGAGAGATTACATTTTCCCTTCTCGGCTTGAAAATGTAATTCTTCATCAAACACAAACACATATGCATGCATGTATGTGCGCGCACGCACACACACACACACACACAACCACTACACACTCCTATAAGGCCCACCTGCTGGGGAGGCCACATGATGTGGGTGCGGCAGACCATGACAAGGTCAGCCTGGGTCAGAGGGCGTCTGTCCACCACCTTGTTGCACAGGTAGTGGTAGAGGTTCTCCAGGTGGTCACACAGCACTGCCCGCACCTCCGCTCTCGTCCAGAATGAGCGCAGTGGCAACACATCCACACAGGGAGCAATGGCAAAGTCAGGGTAGTAGCACAGCTTCTTGCCCAGCTGTAGCAATGTGTTGACCTGCAGTGATAGCCACTCCTTGCTGCAGTGATAGTCACTCAACTTTGCCATAGGCAGCCGCTCTGCAGTGGCTGCTGGTCTCATTGTATTGACAGCCTGCAGTGATGGCCATTCTCCACCATTCCCAAACGATCTGACAGGCATGCGCCCCCCCCCCCCCCCCCCAAGCAGTGATAGCCACCCTACCGGCATCGATGCAACAACCAACCCCCCAGCCATGACATTTAGCAGTGATAGTTTCATACAAAGACACTGAGTGATAGGAAAGTATGATTTTTTCTTGACTGTCAGCTGCGAAGTGTGCACATTCTCCCTAAAGCAAATAATGTGGCTGAAGCACAATGACCATGCTGGGGTGTGAGAAAGTTCTTTACGAATTTCATTTTCAAGAGATAGGGTTCATACTCACAAATTCATTAAATTTTCCAGGACTTTTCCAGGACTTTTCAAGCACCACTTTATAAAATTCAAGCCAGTGGCAGAAGAAATAGTTACATCAAAGATCATTATACTAAACGCTTTATTCTGCTTACACTGTTCACAGTCAGACACAATATTCTGGTATTCAAATCTGATGTTTGTTTCCTGCAGTACACCTCTAAGTCACAGGAAAGATGTAAACTCCACACAATGCAACACCTACAAATGTACAATCACAGAGAAGTGAGTCACAGAGCTTTGATTTTCTGCATCAGACTGCTTTGATTTGGCTTTGGCTCTTAGAGCATTAGGCTGAGCTATCAGTCTGACGGCCCCCTTGGCTTTGGCTCTTAGAGCATTAGGCTGAGCTATCAGTGTGACAGCCCCCTTGGCTTCGGCATCTTCAGCTGCCTTGTCAGCTTGCTTGAGGAGCAACTCTGCTTATTTTCAAGGAAATTAGTTTTTATTAGCAATCAAGGGTATTCAAGGACTTGAAAACACCACCTCAGAATTTAAGCACTTTCAAGGAAATTCCAGGAGCGTATGAACCCCGAGAGAACAGCATGTCTTGGGAATTGATCCTGGCCTGAGAAAATGCATGTTTAGGGTCCTGGAATTTCCTATCCAGTCCATCCAAGAAATTCTTAACAAAACCATACTGACATCTATGTTGCACATTTTATAATGAACAGAATTACTTAGGATAGCTGTAAAAAAACTGATTTCAAGAAAACTTGCCACTGGAGTCTGAGATGTCACATCTAGCTGGAAGGACTTCCCACCAAGGGGAGACAATCCAAACACCGATCACTACTGATGGATGAATACCATGCATGCATCCTGGAGACCACAAAATGACACCAACCTTGTCCTTGAGGCCATAGAGGTCACAAGCAGCCAGGACGGCACGGAGGGGGTCGGGGTGCAGCACTGCAGGGGGGTTGAGGGGCAGGAGGTGCTGCAGGTAGAGGTCAAGGCCACGCACAGCGCAGCCCACCTCCCCTGCACCCAGCGCCTCTATCACTGCCATGTTGATGAGTGGCATCCAGCCTGCCAGGTGCAAACATGCTGTACGTCAACTTTGAACTTTTGGGTAGTTCAAGGTTTCGGGAAATCATGTCATGAAAAATGTCAGTTCTTTTGAAGTAAGATTCAGCCTGGAGATGCATTCTGCAAGAGTTTCAGTGGAGACCGAAATGGTGACCCCTTACTATATTGTTCCTGGGTCATTCCAGCTTTCTTCACATGAAGCTTCATCTCCTGGGATGCAATCAAAGTCATCTGTATGGAGAAAAAAACTTTTCCCCCTATTCTGAACTTTTAAAGATAGGAATGTGGGAACTGTTTAAAAGATAATACCTCCAAACATAGGAAGGAAAGAAGTGCTGCAAGCATTGTTCCTGTGGAGAGAGATTGCCACTACAACCACTGCCTCACCCTCACTGGACTGGTCAACATCCAACTGCTGACGGCCCAGGGCAAAGGTCAGCAGCTCCAGGGCTCGTCCAAAGTCCTTGGCACCCTTGATCTCCACGGCAACCAGACCACGCAGAATCCTCAGCAGCCAGGATCCCTCCTCTGCCTCCAAGTCTCCACTGAGAGCACTGCTGCACTCTGGTCAGGAACATCAAGCCATCGTCTCACGACAGACCCAACAAGAAGTGACCATCCTCGCTCAGTTTGAAAACACATGCATCTAAAAAGCACAATGTAAGAGACTGTAACATCAGACGGATCCATGGCCCAAACTGAGCTGATTAATCTGTGCTACTCATCTGTGCTGACTGCAAAATGTACTCTTAGCTCTGCATGCATGTCTACCCTGAGTGAGATGCACTTTTTACCACCTTGCTTGTAGTTGTATGCTTACCTGATTTGAGGCGCACTTGGCTATATTTTGTTCAGTGACAGGTTTGCATGTACACTTTTTCGTAGTGAGTGGAGTCATGCCGACACTACACACAAGGCCTGGGATGTCTGCTTATAATAATAATAATAATAATAATAATAATAATAATTTATAATAATAATTTTATTTCTTGCTCAAATACATGATAATTGTTTGTGGGAACTTTTCACCCCCAGTGCCCACTAGGGGCAATGCGGGTTAAGCACCTTGCTCAAGGATGCAACTCTAGAATCCATGCGGAATTGAACATCGCACCAGCTAGCTGCGAGCGTCGTAACCACTGTACTACTCAAGCCCCTACTAGGGCAAGCAGTCATATCTGCAGACTTGAATGTCAGTGCAACACACACACACACACAGACACGCACACACAAACACGCACACACTCACAGTCACACGCACTCACAGAGGCACTCACAGTTGCATGCACTCACAGTCGCACGCTCGCACACACACAACACAAAACAAAAGTAAATTGTAAGTTTTCTTTCAAGTCTTCCTAACCACCTTGGGGACAGGTTCTGATGAGAGTTTGGTCCCAAATAAAGTTGTCAGTTCAAACAAAATTCTCTAAGTAACATCCTCATCATCCTGCTTACTCCTCAATGTCTCAATACCCATCATGCAGACCACCCATACCCCACATAATTATTTTCCATGCCAGCCAGCTTACCCTGAAATGAGAAATACCAGCAACCTACAACCCAGTGTACCTTGCAGTGAGAAACTCCTCCACCCTGTGAGCCCACCTACCCTGAAGTAGCTGGCAGGCCATGCCTGTGTGATCCTCAGCCTGCACACAGGTGTCCAACATGGCAAGCACCACGGTGGAGGGTCGCAGGTCAAGGGCAGCGAGGCCAAGGGGCAAAGAGGCCTGCCTCAGCGTGGCCAGCACTGCAAAGGCTCCGTGCCACAGGTCTGCCTTGTGCAGTTTCACACACAGGCTGCCTCCAATGCGACTCAGCGATGTCCGATCCAGGATCAGCAGCACATTCAAAGGTTGCTCTAGAGAGAGAAAGAATAAATGAATGAATGGATTTTTATGGCCAGGCTATACAAGGCCACTGATAACAAAAATTACTAGAATCAGTCAGAGCAAGAGCAAGTCACGAAATTCAGTCATTGGCCTGTTATGAATTGCCAAGGGAGAACAGTGGTCCTCTGGAGAGACGGGTAAGCTGCACTGCTGGTGATTATCGTGGAAGAGAGGCAACACCATGTTGCCATAATTGACGAATGCAATTTGAGCCGAAAGACCACACAAGGCCACAACCGAGAGAGAGTCCAAACTTGTAAGGCCAATAGTATTGTGAACACAGGGTTTGATGCCTACAGTGTGTGCCACATGAAGGATGAGGATGCATGATGACATTTTATGGCCTAACAGCCCTTGTAGGCGATGTTAGACCATTGATCATGAAAATCTCTAGTACAGGTTAGAATGGGAGCAAATCAAGTCACGGTTTCCCTAGGTATTCAACCTCCTACCTATCACAAAGGGAGACATGGTGGGTCTATTCTTACCCCCGTCCCACAGGGGGAGTGTCACATACAGGCTCATTGAAAGCTGCATAAAGTGGACACTGAAATATATCATAAGGTCATTCATGACGGCACAATTCAGTTTTCACAAATTTACTTTTTGTCAAGAGGCATAATAGTGATGTTGGTAGTTTACGTGAACTTCCGAATGGCAAGGTGACCTGGGCACAATTGCAACTGCAATCAGAAATAAAACTGAATGGACGGACTCTACAGTTCTTACGTTGCTTGTACTCCATCAGGACCATGTGAACAAAGACCTTGAAGTTGTGGATGGAACGGTCCGAGTCCTTGCAGTCAGTCAAGGCCTCCAGGAAGACTGGGACAAAGTGGACTGGCCACAGGGAGCTCTCGTCACACAGCTCCAGGAAGATGGCAGCCAGATACTGCCAGTTCAGAGACATCCGGCATCCCTGGGAAGGCCAGGACAGTCAGCAAAGTAGTCAAGGGACAGATTTTCGCAGTCAGAGCAACAGTCACCAAGTCACACAGGCAGCTTGTGAGAAGCATCTTGAATGCCAGTGAGGATGGATCGATGGAGTTCTACGGTCTATCAGCCTTTGTAGGCTATGCAAGGCCATTAAGCATGAACATTACAGGAATAGGTGAAGCGCAAATGAAGTCATGATGTCCCTATTTATATCCCTTTTATGATTCGCATTGGGAGATGCTGTGGGTCTGTTCTGACCCCCAACCCACAGGGGGATGCCAGTGGGGAAAGCTTCCTTCCAAGCATTTGTTTTCCCAAAAGCCAGTCAAAAATCTGACATACACTGAAAAGAGGTATAAAAATCAATGTAATCATAAAGCACTTCAGAATCATGGATTGTGAAAAGCCGTTTAATTTCTAGTGAGACTCCTGATGAGAAATACATATCCTCTTGGAAACCACTGCAGTGTAAGAAGAAAAAAAAATCATGATGTTACAGAAAGTCATGAAGAAAAGGTGAGCTATGTCAAATGGAATCCTGTAGTTTTTGAAGACACACCTTGATGTGGTGTTTTATGGCCTATCAGCCTTTGTAGGCTATGTAAGGCCATAAAAAATCACTAGAACAGTTTAGAGTAAACGTAAGGCAAGTCACAATGTCCCTAGTTATTCGCCTCTTACGAATCGCGTGGGGAGATGCGGTGGGTCAATTCTTACCCCGAACCCACAGGGGGTTTGATGCGGTGGATCCAATGTAATAGAAAGTCATGAAGAAAAGGTGAGCTATGTCAAATATGGAGTCCTGTAGTTCTTGAAGACACCTTGATACAGTGGATCTAATGTAAGAGAAAGTCATGAAGAAAAGGTGAGCTATGTCAAATGAAATCGTTTAGTTCTTGAAGATACACTTTGATGCAGTGGATCCAATGTAACAGAAAGTCATGAAGAAAATGTGAGCTATGTCAACTATGGAATCCTGTAGTTTTTTAAGACACACCTTGATGCGGTGGATCCAGCCTTTCACTTCCTCTGGATCCACCTCCTGGGGGTCAGCTTGTACTGGAGTCATGGCAGCAGCAACCTTCCCACTGTCAGAGCCCTTCTCCTCCTGCTCCTGGCCCTGCAAGACATTCTGGCATGACAAGGGCCAGTGCCACTCTTGGTGAACAATATCAGAAGAATATTCTTGAAGCTGGATGCTTCCCTTTGCTTTGCCTTCATCAACACTCATTTGGACATTCAGGGAAAAAGCTGCAGGTTCCACATGCGACTTTAATCCTATATAGACTTACACATGCACTGTAAAACTCATTGAAAATTAACCTGCATGTGGGATTATGGCAACAAGTGTTGAAATGAACAATTTCATGACAAAACATCAGCTTTACACCATGTTCCTGATTTTCACCCTCCATCACAGGGAGAAACCCGACATGCCCTCCAGGTTTCACACTGATGCTTGAAAGTGGGCACATCTTTTGCAGTCTGTTTGTGGTGAATGCATGGTTTGCATTTCAACTAGGAATGTCAGCTGGTGAACCAATACTGCTGTTGCCTCCACTCACCTGTGTTGAATTCCAAAGAGCCTTTTCCAAAACTGCCGATGTGTTCACCAAGTTGTGGGCTTTGTATTGCTCAATCAAAGCTTTCAATATCTGACAAGAACAGGAACAAACAGGGTAGAATAGTGCTGTGGGGAAGATATTGACTATGGCATCTAAAATGGTGGGTTAACTAAGGGCTTTATTTATCTACCTTGTGCATGTAAACATTTTGTATGCACCCATAAGTGTGTATGTGTGTTCTGGTTGTGTGCATGTTTGGTACATATCTGATTCTTGTTATGTGCTTGTGTCTGTAGAGTATGTTTATGTTGTGTGTATCATTCATGCAAATGTGCATATGTGCAAGTACTTGCTCATAGGTGTGAGCCTTTATGTGTGTGCATCTGTTTGCTTGTGTGTATGTTTATATATCCATTGTGTGCGTCTATGTCTTTTGATGCATGCATGTGTCTAGTGTATGATTATGCACAGGTCATGTGGATAACGTGTCTATTAGTGTGTACATTCATGGTCCTGGTTTCATTGTTACCTAAAACAGCTGCATTGCTGAAAGTGCAAAACTTCATCAACCGAACTAACTTACAGCCTCAACTCCAATTCAAATTCCTTCAGAGTAAGACATTTACATTTACTTCTATACAGGTTCTGAAATCCTTTTGAAGAAACCTTCACTGCAACGTCTCAAGCCGACTCCTAAGATATCTTCTGTAACCGTGTCCCACCTATCTCTCAGTCATGCCCCTGTCTACCCCATCCTAAATCACGACCCACAGCATGCACCTTAATTTCAAAACATCAGACTGCCCAAGTCCTGGCACCATGCATGCACTCACCTGGCTGTTGATGGTGGCAAGATCGGCAGGCTGGGCAGAGTGCAGCCACTGGGAGGCGTGTCTGCACAGTGCCAGAGAGCCAGTGGCTGCCACCTCACGCATGGTCCACTCCACCACGTAGGTAGGCAGCTTGACTCCCGGGCAACCTCGACTGTAGTTCAGCATGGACACCAGGCGCCCCACGTCTTCCAACTCATAGAAGCTCCTGCACAATGCAGCAAAAATAGGGCAAAGAATTTAGATACTGGAATTGCTCACCCATCAAGTGGGTTGATCTGTGCCTAAATCACTAGGTTATGTTGGGGGTCATTTCTGTACTTAAAGCACCTTCAAATCTTGCTACCTGACTGCAAATTACTTTTCCGTGTTTGTTTCAACCCTGTCACAAAGGCATTCACACGCAAGAGAATAAAATACCAGGTACAGCAACTTGCTCTAGAATGCAACTCCGGATTCCATGCCTTACACGAACACTTCAACCTCTGATCTCAAAGCAAAAGTGAGGCAAACATTGCTAGTCAGTGGATAGCAAGACTAGGTGGCTACATGGCAGCTATATGTATGACTACTGACATTTCTGCTGATGACAATCTCAGATTTCTTACTGCCTATCATTTTTGGTAACTGTTATTTTTAACAAGATGATGACGATTATTGTATCCTTTCAGCAGCAATTTATCCATCAATATCAACCAATCAATTACGCATAATGAGAATAATCTGTCTCTTCATTATACTGTTTGATTCTTGAGCACTATGAGGAGATGTCAATGCAGGAAACAAGTAGTCAGGATTGTACCTAAAGTGATCTTTCAGCATGTATAGCATTCATTACAACTCACTTTCTCTTCACCTAAAGTGATCTTTCAGCATGTATAGCATTCATTACAACTCACTTTCTCCTCACCTAAAGTGATCTTTCAGCATGTATAGCATTCATTACAACTCACTCCCTCCTCACCTAAAGTGATCTTTCAGCAAGTATAGCATTCATTACAACTCACTTTCTCCTCACCTAAAGTGATCTTTCAGCAAGTATAGCATTCATTACAACTCACTTTCTCCTCACCTAAAGTGATCTTTCAGCAAGTATAGCATTCATTACAACTCACTTTCTCCTCACCTAAAGTGATCATTCAGCAAGTATAGCATTCATTACAACTCACTTTCTCCTCACCTAAAGGGATCATTCAGCAAGCATACATGTAGACTAAACTACAGTTCACTCCCTCCTCACCTAAAGTGATCTTTCAGCAAGTACAGCATTCATTACAACTCACTTTCTCCTCACCTAAAGTGACCTTTCAGCAAGCAGCATACATGTAGACTACATTGCAGTTCACTCCCTCCTCACCTAAAGTGATCACATGGCAAGCACAGAGTACATCATAGTTCATCCTTACCTCAGCAGCCCAGCCAGGGCATCAGGGGCAGGGTAGAGGGAGAGACCAGACATCTCTTCCAACATGCACCACATCAGCTGGGCATGCCGCAGGGGGAAAGGCAGGCAGGCCCGGATGAATGCAGTGCACACACTGGAGAATGCAACAATCATTTCAGAGCAATGATCACTTGAGACACAGACATAGCAGTTACAGTCTATATGCATGGACATGATTATCTTACAGAATGATTATTGTGCTCCTGTCTCAAAAACTTTAGGTTGCAGTAGTAAATGTCTCCCTTCACCTGCCAGATAATTTAAGTAGCAAGCAAGTGGCTAAAAAAATTTTTTTTTGGGTGAGATGTTTATGTGGTCAGGACATGGTCTCAAATCAATACCAGTGTAACATTTAGTCATTACACTCCAGGAAAGTGATCCTTACACTTGCTCTCCTTGTGCCCATACCCCATTTAATTCTTCAAAAACAAAATTTCATTAATAACTATTTCAGTTTTGGGGATGAAACCACCACAGCCAGGGAGAGGTAACTCATTCATTACGGATTAACATCCATGCACAGCACTAGCTCTCCAGCAGTCTTCAGTGAGACCAAAGATCATGTACGATATTGGTGAGATCATCAATGGCAGAGACAGACACAGGAGTGACGAGGTGCGGGTGGACATACACACAAGCAGTTCCCTGCCAGAGGCAGGTTTCCTAGAAGCAATCCAAAGGCATCATACACAATCCTCTCGCTGGATCAGAGGCATGTACGTTTCGTATAGAAATGTAAAAGTTATGAGTTAGGTGCTCTCAGCATGCGCCTGCGAGGACAGGTTCAATTGGGAGAGAAGCTTTTTACTTCACATGCCCTCGCCGTGAGCGCTCATCTCTGAGTATTTCTTTAGAAAGGAAACGCACCTCTCTGGTCCCTGCAGGGACAGGTTCAATTGAGAGAAAAGCTTCTGGCTTTGCAAGCCCTTGCCACGAGCGCTCTACTCTGAGTATTTCTTTAGAAAGGAAACGCGCCTCGGGTCCTGCCAAGAGGATCAAGTATTATGCATAGGATTGCTTCTATGAAACCCGCCTCTGGCCTCTTGCTGCGGCCACCAGTACCAGGGGCAGACAACTCACTCAGCACTGATCAGGTCCAGGGTGCGAAGGGCGGGCACCAGCTGGAATGCAGCATGGGGCAGGCCGGAGTGCAGGCAGCTGTAGAACAGCATCAGCAGCTCTGGAGCCTCCAGGGTCCCAAGCTTTTCGGACTGCACCACTCGGTAGCACTCCATGGCACTGAGAGGAGAAGGATCAATGAAGGATTGATCCACATGAAATTGCTGACATGATTTCACACTACACATTCTGAAGTGCAATGGCGGCTGACATGTTACAGCACTGGGTGCGTCGTTGTGCAGCACTCTGATGCAACAAGCGCAGAGGCATGGCTCTCATTCCCAGTATGGAAGCACACTGCATTGCACAACGCATCTTGCAGAGCACAGCTCTCAGAATCAATTTCAGTCCAATCACCAGGAGAAACTTTAAGCAATATTACCAAGTGACTGATGGAAATCGAATATTCTGAGTCGATCGTTGGCTTACTAATTCATGAGTGGAGCTAACTTCCATCATGTATGCAACAGTGAAATTGTGTAGTGGCTCATATCCAGTATTGGGGGTTTTCACGCCAGGAACGTGTTCTCCAAGCCCTTGACTCACCTGAGGGGCTCCCCATGCTGGCAGTGCAAGTTGATCTTGTTGACAAGCTTTAGATACAACTCCCCCTGTAACATCCAGAGAAACAACTTGCTTTACAGCATGCATGGAGAGATCCTCAACAGCAGTCCATCTTCAAGGCACAGACCAAGGGACGGAAAAGCATGATAAGTGTTAATGAACATCAAAGGAACCTGTGCATAATATCTATGTTTACAGAAGCAATTCATTTTTCTTCTTGCTGAAGATTCCAGAACTGAATTTTTAATATACAGAATATATACAAAGACAAAGGCCATACATTTTTTTAATTAAGGGGATACATGGGTAAAAGAGAATATTTTTTTATTGCAATGAGTTTTCAAACTTTCATGCATGACAATTCAAATACATGAAAATAAGTGAAAACCACTTTTGCTCACTGGAAAAAAGCAGGTTATCTATTAATAAAATACTATGTAATTTTCTATCTTTTTCACAAAGGTACAGCTCAAAAACTATATACAGCAGAATTAAAATTTTGGTTTCCTTAGATTTATCATTTCAATATCTAAAACTTGTCCCATCCTTTTGGAAACATTGCAAATGCTTTTGGAAAGGATATTTACTTATTTTATTTACTTGAAAGAATCTCCATTTTTAGAATGTGTTTAATGTATAGCTGCTGTTCTAGGGGCTAATATCATAAATCCATGTGACAAGATGTTGTTACATGTACATGCATAAAAAACACACTCTGAAAAATACAAATCTGTACATTGCTCCAAATATTTTCTGCATAATTTCAAGTCCACAAAAAGTAGTTTATGAGAAATCATAAAAAAGAAACCATGTGAAAACTTGCTTTTTCCATCTTCCATGTATTTCCAATAGTGCCAGTGAAAATTCTCAGAGGGGTAGGGTTCTACCTTCACATTTTTACATGTTTTCTAGCATGTTTTCAGTAGAGAGACTGTAGGAATTACATTGCAGACAGTTGAAACAACTAAAAAATGCTCATGTTAAAATCCCCAGAAAATGACATTTTCGCCAATTTTTTTTAACCGGGTCTCCCCTTAAGAAAAAAAGAGCAAGCAATGAAAACATTCTCCCCAATGAGATAATGCTACTCGGTGCTTTAATTTTTTTTAAACCCTATCTCAAACATGCTAATTTCTGCTCAGAAACAATAAGCTGTCTAGTGACCATGAAGTCCTCCATACTCAAAATAGAGACAGTGGGTAAATACAGTGGAGACATACAGTGCACCAACAATTGTCTGAATATTACTGTCCATTTATAGCAAAAATTCCCTTCTGCACAACAGATTTAGTCAGAACATTGTGGGTAAAATCTCTTTTGCAGAATTATTTAGCAAAACACAGCCAGTATCTGAAAAACTTCTGTAATGGAAATGAGCAGCAAAGTTGCTGCCATTCTGGACATAAGGCGAATGGGATGACACATGGATGGATGGATAGATGGATGGATGGAGTTTTACAGCCTATCAGCCCTTATAGGCTATGTAAGGCCTCATCATGCATGAGAATCACTGGAATAATTCAAGTAAGTGCAGTTCAAGTCACAATGTCCCTATTTATTCGACTCTTATGAATCACGTCGGGAGGCATGGTGAGTCTATACTTTTAACCCCCACCCCACAGGGACAGGACGACACAATGACACTCACAGCTGTTGGTTTTGCATGGCGATAGGGACATGCCATCTTGGAGCACCAGTCATGGAGCACAAAGGCGAAGCAGTAGCCATCAGGAATGGCAGTCCGGCACACCTGAGATGACCACACCTGAAACAAGATCACGTTGCATCAATCACAATAGCCACTGCTGCAACTAGTGACATTTTAAAATCTCTAATAAGTCATTACTTCCCCCAAGACAGCAGCAATTTTTTTTTTACTGAGATGGTACTGCACAAGCTTGAGATCAGCTTCCAGTGAAAAATCAGGAGGAAAAAAAAATCATTATCATGAATTCACCTCCCAGAGTCCAAATGTATAGAAAGGAAATTTTGAATGTCTTAATTTCTTTCAATTCCGCTCATGCTTTGTTCAGCTTGTTTGCATCTATCCATCCCATGGAACCGGAGTGCTAAGCCTACCTTCTGCATCACAGGCTCTGTCATTTGTGTGTCTATGGGGTCCACCTCCATGTTTGCCAGCAGATCCTGGTCAACACTGCTCAGCTCCCCCTCCTCTGTGGGTCCATGGCCAGTCACAGAGGAGCAGGGCTGCTCTGTCTGTGCAGAGCCCATGTCTGCAGCAGCTGCTGCAACCTTTCTGCCTCTTGCCTTGTTATAAGGGCCAGGGGTTTTCACCGATTTGGAGACAGCTTCGTTGCCATGCTCAAAACATGCTGCTCCAGGGCCCAGGTGGTGCGTGGCTGCTGGGCTCCCAGTGCTCAGCGTCTTGCAGTCCTTTCTGCAGGAAGATAACACCACCAGACATTACAGCCCCTAGTTAGGAAATCTTTGATCAAAGCTGCAAAATTAGAATTCTAAAAATCTCATTTGAACTCTCAAGATCAAGTTGAAATAGATAAAGATAAGGAATTGTGCACATCTGTTTGTCTTAATAGTGCTTTTGTAGGGCTTTTATTAATTCTCTGGTTATCAGCCTTTTAAGCAAAGCATGAAATATTTGCTATTGAAGAAACGTTTGCCCCAAATCATTTTAACATACCAAATCATTTCTAAGCATGACATCTATGGTGAGATGGCAGTTGACCATCAAAAGCACAATCACACTGTCTTTGATGTCAGATGGTGACTACATTGCCTCTAACACTATGTAGAAATTTTCCAATTTTCTATTTTAAAAATTCCTCCTTAGAGAAGTTGTATCTAAACTGATTTAGTACTGTACCCCAACACACATATATATGTATATCCTACCTTGGGTTTTCCTCCAGCAGGTCATTGTCAATGTCATCATTCAGGAAGGAGGCATCCGAGGGAGCATAGAGTGACAGCACATCACTGTCTGAGGCATCCTCCTCCTCCTCACCCTGCCAGCCATCCTTCGGGAGCCCTCCCTTGCTTGCCCCACCTCTGCTGTGCAGAAATTCTGGGTTGTCTAGGAGTCCATCATTGGAGCTCTCCTGCCCCTTCTCCTGGCAGGTGTCCTGACAAGCCACGGGGCTGTCTGCCAGGAGCGATATGGGAAGCTCCTCTACTACAGGATTACTCTCTAAGATAGAGGCCACAGCTGCACTTATTTCATCCATGGCTTCCTGGTTACCAGTGGTCTCTTCTGGAGCTTGTCTGTTGCCCATGGATGCAAGTCCTGTTGTCAAACTGTAATTTGGGGACATGCGTATTCCTGACTTGCAGACATCTTCAGGATGAATTTGGTGGCCCTTCCCTGCACTCTTTCTCTCTGTTGTTTCAGACCAATCAGCCTGCCTGACATTATCACATTGCTCATTCCCATTGCCAGCATTGCTCTTCTCACTTTCTGCATTGTGCGATGCATGGCCTGGTGGCTTGATAGTGCTTGAGAGGTTCTGATGTTGGGGGTCCACATCTGACAGCTCTGCATCCGGGTCACTGCTACTGCCAAACAGATCATCCAGTAGGCTGCCATGCTTTGAGACCAACACTTTACTTCTTTTTGTGCTGGTGTCTTTCTCCAGTACTTTCTTGCCCATAACCCTGGCTTTTGTGGATTTGCAGTCAATTTTGGATGCTTTGGGACACTTTTCAGATTCTCTCTGTTTCTTCTCGAGTGCATATTCCTTGGCTGGAACTTGCCTGGGGCTACCTTGCTCTCCAAAGCAGGCTGACCACTGCTTTGGGTTGCTGGCAGGAGTGCAAACTGTAGCACCATCACTGCCAGACGTGTGAAGAGCATTTGGAGTGCAAGACTTCATCTTTTCAGCCTCTCTTTTTGGCTGCTTTGCCTCTGGACTGCTGTCCATTATGGAGCCATCAACAGAAGTTGTTGCAGCATCACATGGTTCATGACTGTGGCCTCTCTTCACCAGCACCACAAGTCTGCTGTCCCCACAGTCGGAGGATATGGAGGGAGTCATGGACGGTTTTGGCATCGGGCTAATGCCATTACTGCAGCCAAACATTTTCCTGAGTCGAATCTTGTCAGAGATAATCTTCATTCCATCATCAAGCTCTGAAGTGCTGCTGTGGGTGCTTTCCTTGATTGCCGGAGCCCCAGATCTGAATGCATTCCTCGTCTCATTCTCTTCCTTTTTCATTTCCATATCTCCATGAGCATTTCCTTGACTTTGATCTATCCTGGGTGGGTGCTGAGGTGCACTTTTCTCACTATCAGAGCTGGTGCTCTCCTCACCTTCAGAGGACTCATCTTGTGAGGCTAAGCAGTCTATGATCCTGCCAAAGCTGAAGGCATTCGCTGGAGCATTCCGGCTGCCCTCCAAGTTCCTGCCTTCACATACTTTCCTCCCACCGCTACCATCAGGGGGTGAAGTGAGAGAGCCAAGCAGGGCAGACTGAGGAGAGCTGTGAGATGCTGAAGAGTCTGGGGATTCCAAGGGTCTAAGATTTTCTTCATCCACAATGTTGTCACTCACAGCTTTTTCCATGAGAGAGTACCAATCATCACTTTTGTTCATGACCTTTTTTTCAGGCTTTGGAGTCGAGCTACATTTGCCCGACTCACCTCTCCTCTTTTTATGGCCAGAGTCAGATGTGCCAGCAGTTTTATCCTCTGATGCTTTTCTTTCCAAAGAACGTTTCCTGGTCTTTGCAGTAGCCTTGGATTCACATGGTTTTCTGAGCCTGGGCTCATCGTTTGATGTTTCTGCCTTTTTTCCTGAGAAAATCTTCATTTTCAGACTCCTGCAGGAGTTTTCATCATCATCAGGAGAATTCTTGGTTTGTTTGCCTTTATCACACCCATCCTTTCTCTCAGACAAAGACTCCTTTGGCTCAGAACTTGAAATGGCCTTTTCAAAGTCTATCATTGGTGAGCTGGCTTCTTCTACACTGGAGCGCGGGGTCTTGGACCCTGACGGCTGTCTTTTAGAGGCCTTCAGTCCAGTGTGGTCCTTGTTTTTCTTCTTGGCCAACCCGGACATAGCTTTGCCTCCACTGCCTTGCTGTTCCCCAGCTTTCCTTCTAAGTGGAATTTTTGCACGATGGCAGTCACTTTGTTGTCTAGGTAAGCCTGGCAACTTTGGCTTCATTATCTCAACAATGTTGGAACAACAGGATGCTGGGTTCCCACCTCCCCTCAGCTGTGAGGTCAATTTTTCATCCTTCATCTTCTCTTGTTTAGGCGTTTTCCCAGGTTTAGTGGACTTTGCTTTCCTGAAGCTAGAGGAATCAGAGTTACCCACAGAAGATGTTCTGGGTCTTGACACAGGAATGGAAGGAGTTTCCGTGGCAGTGTGTGCTGAAGTAGAGGCATTTCCCCTGATCCTTTCAGTGGAGAGCTCAACTCTTTGGTCAGGTGTCTGCCACACATTTTTTGAGAAATCATCATTTCTTTGGTGGACACTGAAAGCCTCGTCTTCTGTATCCATCTGCAAATGTTCACCATCGCTCGGGCTCTTGTGGGAGGAGTCACTTTTGACTTCCCACTCACCGTCTGCAAGTTTGTGCAGAACCACCTTGGGGTTCATGTCATTGCCCAGCCCCTCACCCTGGACAGCCTCATGGAGGAAATCACACGCACTTCCCTCTGAGGAGGAAATGCCCGAGTCATGAGGACTTGCCGACAGAGCAATGGCCGGCAGAGGCACGCACACCATGATGGGCCCCGAGACCACGTTGCACGCACACTGCAGTCGGCCTTCAACAGGGTTTGGGCTCCATCTGGGAACATGCCTCACACTTGCCTCCATCAGGGCACCAGCTGCACTTCCATCTTTACTGCTGGGAGTGTCTGTGGGAGCAGTCCTAGTAGAGGAAGAAGAGGAACTTTTGGGAAGCATGGCCACAGCAGCTCTCTGGCCATCTGGAGTTGCAGTCTTTCTCAACAGTGCATTACAGCATGTCATCATTGAGCAACTGCTTTGGTCAGAGGTGGATGGACTCAGCTCCAGGGCCTCTGAAATTTTTCTGGCGGCAAGGGGTGACATATCAGATTCCCTTCTGTCATCAGTGGTGCAAATGTCTGGTTTGGCTGTGCATGTTTGTCTTTCCACAAGTTTTATCACGTTTCTTGTGTTGGGCATTTCATCTTGACCTGTACCGATTGTTTTGCTGGAGCATTCTTGAGTTCCTGGTGTTCCTGCCTGCCTTCTCATGCCGCTTGCATCAAGACTCCTGTTGAGACAAGCCTGGTGTTCTCCAGGCATTTTCTTGCCAGGCACAGCTTGGTGCTGAACTGCATGGCTGCAATCCATGACAGCAACCTTGCAGGGCTCCGCAGCTGGAAGGACACCAGGACTGCAGCTGCACACTTTTGGTGCACATCCAGGAACTGGGGCACCACTGCCAGGCTGGCTGTGCACTCCAGGGTTTCCTTGTGGGAGGAAACGGGACAACATCATAGCCAGAGACACAGTCCGAGTGTACAGGTCCTGTAGAGACTCTGAGGCGCTCTGAATATTCATCATCTCCTGAGCAGCCACGTGAGGACCACCTGCTCCAGGAGGACACATGAAGGCATGAGGACTGCAGTCACTGCTGGGCTGGTAAGGGTAGGACTGGGCAGGGTAAAATTTGCTGGCCAAGTCCTCCACTAGCCTCCTCTGGGGGGGGACAGATGAATACAGGTAGCTGTTCTGACTGCAGCTGGCCTCTGCTTGGTTGACACCAGAGAGATGAAGGGAGCTGTAGGGTGCCTGGTCCACTGGCTGTACTGTGCTGTCTGGGCCAACACATCCTGCTCCTCCAGTCCCCGATCCAGCATCCAACGGTAATTCCATGGACCTACTTGGCAGAGATGAGGACATGGTGTCATCTCCAAGGTCCTCACCATTATCAGCTGGAGGCAATGTCTCAACAAAAGACATCAGACTGGAAACTGCTTCTTGCTGCTCTTGAGGAGATGCAAATGTCAGACTCATGGTTTCATGGGAAGAAGGAATGTCATTCAGGAATGAGAAACTGGAACCAAAGCCTCCCAATTCAGACTTGTATTCCAGCTCTCTCTCCATGCTAGGGTAACCTGGATAGTCCACATGCATCCCAAGTGACCCTGTGGCACTCAGACCATCCGTCTCAAGTCGCCTGATTTTCTGCATAGGTTCTTCATTCAATATTTTATCCATGTTACCTGGCACTGCATGGTTCCAGAAGAGCCGCTTTTTCACTTGTGACATTCTGACTGGGCTTTCATGTTGAGGATCCAGGTATCCAGCTCCCATCATAGTACATGACTTGACTCCAGAGCAGTGCTGAGAGGTACCAGCAGGTGGGTAAGCTTGATGAACCCTGCGTCCAATCATGGAACCACCTTCCTGCAGGTCTTCCACAGAAGAGTGCCATTCCTGCAGCCCTTCAAGTTCCTGTGAAGGTGATTGCTCATCACTTGTATAGCAACCAGAGGTTGGTCTGAAGTCTGCTTGTTCATCAGAGCTGCTTTGGTCATAGAGGAAGGGATTCTTTACCTGTCCTTGATGTAGAGATCTAGACTGAGCCTCTACAGGCATGCGAAACCCATTGTCCTGACCCTCCATCTCCGGCCCTGTAGTCTCTTCACAGGACATGTTTTCAGATGGCGTCAAGTCCTGACCTTTTTCCTGATCCTTGGGTTTGATGTGTTTTTGAGGAGTGTCAAGCTCCACACTTTCAATGGTACTCAGACAGCTTTTGTTTACTGTTGGCTTTTCAGGTCTTTTGTAGTTTGCTCTTGAAGCCTCTTCCCCATGGTGAGATCCTGCATCTTCTGTCAGTTTTCTGTCACCACTGATCTTGGTTTCTGGTGACGTCCCACCTTTCCTGTTGAACTGCTTGTCCTTAGTTAGATTCTTCGCATCTCTTCCATTATCTTCAGCACTGCTCGGACTCGCATTACTGTTGGCGATGGTCTTCATTTGTTTTTGCTTGGCATTTCCATGTGCTGCTTTACAACAGTCTTCATCAACCTTGTGATTGGACTTCTTGTTTCTGAGGATTGTTTCAGATTTGATGGAACCAAACAGCAATTTCTTCATAAACAGTCTACTTTTCTTCCTGTACATTTTCATCTTTGCCCTTCTCGGTGCCTTTTCTTTCTCTCTCACTGTCACCATCTCCTGTCTACAAGGCACAGAGGAAACATTCCCACTGTCACACAGAAGCACTGGGAAAGGAATCATGCTTTTCTCAGATTTGCTTTCTTCAGGACATGAACTGGATGGCTGCACCTGTGGGACATTATCATGTAGTGCCCCCAAATTCTTCACATACCCTTTCATTCTCACAGGGATTCTGGATTTCACTCTTGCCTTTAGAAGAGATTCAGGTTTCTCTGATGGTGGCAAGTTCTCCTGGAGTGCAGGATCCTTTTCAGTTGACGCAAGGCTTGCTTCAGCAGCACCTGGTGTTGTCCTTCCTACTGGGGAAGCAATCGAGCCAGCCACTGCAGCTGAGGCCAAAACTGTGGATTGTCCTTCTGCCATTTCTCCTGCATAGCTCAAGCTATTTCCTGTTTCTGAGGATTTATTGCCTCCATTAACATCTGACAGTTGGTAGTCAGACGAATCCTCTTTACAGTCTGCATGGCATGCTGAGTTGCCATTCTCAGGGGAGGAGGAAGCATCTTCAGGATCTATAGGATCCAAGACATCCTTCTCAGAAAATCCACTGCACAGTGATGTGTTTTCTTCATGTTGCATGGCTGCTCCATCAACCCTGTCATGGGCTTGACATCTCGAAATGTCTTCTTCGCAAGACAAGTCCAGCTCTATTTCACTTAACTCCAAGCTAATCACTGCAGTGCTACTGCTCTCGGCAGACATCTCGTCTGTCATGGCAGAATCTTGACATTCTGAGTCTCCTTTTCCCTTCATTGGTGAATCAGACCCCATTTCATTGATGAATGTCCAGAGCGAGGTTCTCCCACATTTCACGGGTGTTCCTTCAGTTGTGTCAGATTCTTTGCTTTCTGATACATCCTCCTCCTCCTGAAAAGAGGAACCAGATTCTCCATGGATCTCTGTGTGGGTTGATATTTCCTCATGATGCACAACTGTTTCTTCAGTCATGGCACTTTCTTTTCTTTCCAAGTCTTTGTTTTCCTCAGCACACCAGTGAGATTTCTTGTCACTGGCCTGTGCATAGAGCAATAGTCCTTCCTGTTTCACAAAGATTTCTTCAGTCATTCCAAATCCTTTGGTATCTGAAATGTGCTTTATCTTGACAGACATATCCAAGTCCATGTCACTAGCATTCGTACAGATGCCTGCTCTTTTTTGTGTTAGAAGCATTTCTTCATTTGTACCAGACGTTTTGGTTTCCAAGACATCTCTCTGCTGAATAGACAAGTCTGGATCCTTTTCACTGGTTTCCATGTGCTCCAACACATTTCCCCTACACTCGTCAGGTAGGTCTGCACTCACAATGAAACCCAGGCCTTTGGGGAGATCCTCTTTCCATTCAGAGGGAGAGTAAGGTTCCTCTTCATTGGCTGTGTCAGACCAAGGTGAATTTTCTGGGAGTTCAGAGAAGGCATCTTCTGTGGAACAAGAGTCTTGAGTTTGGGAAGTGACTTTATTCACTGCATCTAATGGACTTGTATCATTTTCCATTGCATTGGTGCTCACAGTTGGACTCCCTTTTGATGTCCTTTCAACCGTTTCCAATTTCTGATCTTCCATGACAAGTCCCGTCTGTTCACCACCTTCATCATCCTTTGATTCGGGTGACTGTGCATTTGGGTGAAGATTTCCCAGATTCTCTTTCACAAAGTCAGTTTCCAAACCATTACCAGGACCTCTTTCTCCTGATAAAGACCTGCTCACCACTTCACATTCAAGGCTGACTGTGACATTCATGGAACTGGAGCTCTCATTATCCTTGATTGTGTTGCAGTCAGTGCCAGTTATCATGGTCTCCTTGGTGATTTCTCTGGTACCTGAGGCATTGCAGTTTTCCATGCACTTCTCTTGGTTCCCTGCGCCCAGTGTCTCCTGCACAGAAGCTGGGCCTGGCGAGAAGGATTGACGTGATGATGAGAGTCCACTTGCCAGGCAGGCCTCAGGCTTCATGCTGGGGTCCACAGCTTCATCACTAATGGGACTTGACTCTTGGCTCTTGAAAAATGCAGTACTCTCTGCTGCATTCACAGAGAGTTCACTGTGATTTACTGCATTGATGTGAGGTCTTGCAGCATCACATTCAGGTTCTACAGCTAGCAAGTCAGATGTGGGGTATGACATCTGATCTTTTTCCATCAAAGAAGTACCATTGGATATCTTCTTCATAACATCCTCTATGGAGGCTTTCTTTCTACATCTTGACTTTTGCAGCAAGCAACGGAGGAGGTAGGTGTACTTGGGTGAGAGCCTCCAATTTCCCCTTCGCCTCAAGCTTGCCTTGTACCAGTACTTCAAGACCTGGTGTGGATAGCATGCGACTCTCTCTCTGTGGGCCCTCTTCATGGCACTGGTCATGGTGATGCAATGATGAGCTTTCAAGAACTCTGCTCTGAGCTTCAGGAAGGAAAGAGCATGGCCAGGATTGGATGCGACATGACTGCCACAGTGTGAACACTGCTGCCTCTTTCCTGCAGCGGTAGATTCACTTTCATCTTGGATCTTGGTTGCTTGTCTGTCTTTGCTAGGGCTAACAAGTGACTCAGCACCTACCAAGCCTCTGATCAGGCAGGCAAAGCAGTTGATCTTACTTCTCTTCCTTGTGGCCATTCTAGCTTGGATCTGCTTTCTTCCTGCCTCTTTGTCAGATGCATCTGTGCTGTGTCCAGAATTTGAGTCATTCTCACGAGCTGAATGCTTCCTTTTTTTGGCCAAGTTGGATGCTGAAGCTGTTGGATGCATGGGCTGAGGCATGGTGCATAGTGAATATGGTGCTGGCAATGACAGTGCATCAGGATCTGGAAGTTCAGTCCTGATTTGTCTGCTGGTCATGTCATCTGATAAGCAACTGGCATCACCAACCACAACCCCCTCCTGGTATGCAGCAAAAGGGGGACACAATTCAGCAAGTCTCATTTTCTGACTAAGCCCTGTAGATGCAGTACCAGCACTAGAGAAAGTATTGTCTGTATCTACACAGTCCTCCCTTAAGGAGGCCAATTCTGCCTTGCGTGCACCTTTACTACTAGAGTCTGTGTGGCCACCAGTTAAATCTAGCAAATCTGGTCTGCTCCCTTGTCTTCCTTCTCTTGACTCTTCCACTGTTACTGTTGACTTCAATGCCTGAGAATCTGTTGAAGACCCCATAGTTCCTTGGACAGTTTTGAAGCCCTTGAGGGTCACTCCAACAGTGCATTCAGGTGTCAAGTGCCTAGCTGAGAAGACGGGTAAACTGGAGGAATCATGGTCATTTGTTTCAGATGGCTCTTGCTTATCGCTCACTTCTATGTCATGCACAGACTTGGGTCTTGTGGCTGCAGAGGTCTTCTGAGTGATGGCATCCTGCGCTGGCTTGTTCTTTTCAACAGTGGCTGCTAAGAAGCCTGCTTTCCTCAGGGTATTCCTTGGCATCCATTTTGTGACGGATAAAGGTATTTCCTGTTTGGCTGAACTGGGTCTTTCTCGCCCTCTTCCACCTTTGGGCACCTTTCCCCTTGCTGAGGCAGCACATGGCGTGCGTGACCTAGTGCCTTTGGTCACGCAGGGTTCCCTTTGTGAAACCTGTCCCTGGACTCTCCAAGATTTCTGGTTGGCAAGTTTCGAACTGCTTGCAAGAATTGGCATTTGTCTGTCATCAGACTGTGCAGAATCACTTGATGATCCATCACTGTCTTTCCCAAAGATGCCTGCAAATCGACCATTGTCACGAAACTGAGGGACAGCAGACACCTCTACTACCTCCACCACAACTGGAGCAGGGCTAGGCTGGCCAAGGACTTCAGCAGCTGCAGAGGCCAATACTTCTTCATTGTTGGCCTTTTGATGACCCTTGCCTTCAGTGGGACTTGAGGACAGTGGATGGGACATCCTGGCAGCCAATGGGATGTCAACTATCAACCTCCACTCCAAATCAAAATGTCATCCTAACCATTCTCATAAAAAGAGAAAACAAAATATAGCAACATTCAAAGAAAAAAATAATAAAAACAGTAGGTTAGAAGCTGAGGATAGGGAAATATAAGCCTAAATCTGAAGGCACTGCAATTGCCTTAATTCACAGAAATGAAGAAACCTTATGACAGTGCACACTTTCAGGGTCCATAGTAAAATACTTTCTAATAATATGTCAACAATGTCATGTCTTTTTTTGCCTGCCCTGTTTATATAGGTGCTCAGGATTTCTAAATGCAGTGTCTGCCTTTTCAGTATGTATCCATGTACAGTTTGATTCACTTGCCAAGTTGCTAAATGCCAAATTCTTTGGTAGGGTTGTGTGTGTGTGTGTGTGTGTGTGTGTGTGTGTGTGTGTGTGTGTGTGTGTGTGTGTGTTTCCCCCCTCCTCTTTCAGCAAAATCTGAATTGAAGATAACACAAGACATGATAAGTTTTGCACAAAGAAATACAGTAATACGTATTGGATGGATGGATGGATGGATGGATGGATGGATGGATGGGGATGGATGGATGGATGGATGGATGGATGGATGGATGGATGGATGGATGGATGGATGGATGGATGGATGGATGGATGGATGGATGGATGGATGGATGGATGGATGGATGGATGGATGGATGGATGGATGGATGGATGGATGGACGGGTGGATGGATGGATGAGATTTTTATCTCCTGTACACTATATAGGGCAATTGAACACAAAACTCACTATGTTAAAGTAAGTGCAATTCAAGTCAGGATTTCCCCAGTCATTCACTGCTTTCAAATCTAGCAGGGAGATCTGTGGGTCTATTTTTGCCCCCAACTTATAGTAGAAATAATACCTACTGGATGGATGGGCTGTAATGGAGTTTCGTGGCCTATCAGCATTTGTAGACTATTTAAGGCTACTGAGAATGAAATATCATTAGAGCTGGTAGGAATAAGAGCAAGCCATTACGTCACTTGTTATTCACCTCCTTATGAATTGTATAGGGTGATATGCAGTGGGTCTATTCTTACCCCCAACCCACAGCGTGGGGGAATGAATTAATAGATGAAGTAAGTTTTACGACCTATTACTGTATCACTGTATCAGCTTTTGAAAGCTATGCAAGGCAATTGATCACGAAAATCACTATAGCTGGTTAGAGTGAGAACAAATCAGTGACTCTAGTTATACCCCTTTTACAAATCACGTGGGGAG
This sequence comes from Theodoxus fluviatilis, assembly GCA_034096865.1. Classification (NCBI taxonomy): domain Eukaryota; kingdom Metazoa; phylum Mollusca; class Gastropoda; order Cycloneritida; family Neritidae; genus Theodoxus; species Theodoxus fluviatilis. Next base: position 79,806 of record JAWQFJ010001236.1, read on the forward strand.
ACGCAGTGAGTCTCTTCTAACCCTCAACCCATGGAAAATTGGAAGGAAATACCAATGGAAGTACAGACACGTAAGTGGGAGTGGGAATAGTGACGCATGTTTCTGTCGTTCCTTCTTGTCAGTGTTAGCCTCAAATAACGGCACAGGCTGTCAGGCCGTAAAACGCCGTTCATTCATTGTACATGTACTTCAATGCACACTTATCGGCGCCTTTCTCTTATCAAGCAGCAGTTGGCCGCTCCCTTCCCGCCAACTATCAAGTCTAAACAGCATATTACTTTCCGAGTGGCATGGAACTTGTCTATCTACAGCAATTTCAGTAGCCTACGCCCTGCGTTCCTCTACCGGCGATTCAGACTTGAATGGATGGATAGTGTTTTACGGCCTATCAGCCTTTGTAGGCTATTTAAGGCCATTATAAGCACGAACATCACTAGAACAGTTTAGAAAAACACAAATCAGGTCACGGTGTCCCTAGTCATTCACCTCTTGTGAATCGCGTGGGGAGACGCGGTGGGTCAATTGTTACTCCGAACCCACAGGGGGATCAAACAATCTTGAAAACAGGACTGAATATTTTAGCTGAGTAGGCCTACGTGAACGTTTGTTCCCCCCGACATCTGCCTAGGTCGAGACCATCCAAATTTGGATGAATAGCGTCGCACTCGCAAAAGCTTTTTAACTCGTTGTGGCACAATAAAATGTATGCGTTTTATTTTTGGAAAAGGACACGTAACAAAAGCTACGAAGACTTCTTGAGGTTAATTAAGAACAGCAGATTTATACAAGGGCCGAGTGAGTAATAAGTAACTTGCAAAATATATGCACTGCACCGTGTACATGTTTGCGCTAGTACAGTAGGTAACCGTATGAAAATTGAAGTGAATGTTTCGACTTCAAATCCAATCGTTCAACAGAACAACTAGTACTAGGCCTACGGCGCCGTTACCGTGCCGTCGGAAAAGTATTTTCCACGAGATTTTAAGAGGCCCGTTTCAGTTAGAAGCATACTAGCAGTTCCTCTCCTCAACATTTAGAATTCGTAAGTTTCAGAGGACATCTATAAACACTGTTGTCATTGTATGGGTCAAGCACGTGTTCTTCAGCACAATTGGCGCGCGTTCTTACGGCTCCACAGTTAGGCGATTCGAGTTTCACAACAGCAGCCGACCTCTGCCACACTTGAACTAACTTTCGCTCTCCAACTCGCGGGCTAAATTCAAGTTTGTATCAAATTACTGGATGGAAAAACACACTTACCTCGCGTCTTCACACGGTAACGAACATTTCCAATTTTTATCTCCAACAACAGCAAGCGAAGATCCGTCCACAGGCGCACCGGTGACGCAATTATGCGTAATTATGGGATGGACAGCAATGGTGCGTATCACATGATACCTGCAGCGCCAGGCTGCAGATTTCGAGGGGAAGATCAACCATTTGGGGTCCATGTGTCGAACCTGACATAACACTAACAAGCAAAGAGTAAGATATTCATAATCTTTTTGTGACGATCACAAAACATTAATTTAGTCGGCCTCCATCCCGTTTCAAGGGAACAAGTGAGCTTCGCACTTTTTTGTTTTTTAAACATAATCCAACTTTTCGTACCGTATATCAATGTCATTTGAAGGAGATGCGAAATATATAATTGCGATTGTTCAATAGTCAAATGGCGCTTTGAGATGAAAATCCAAAACAGTGAGATGGCCGACGGTCTTTAGAGGAAGAACCCCCGTTTTCTAGTGTTGTGGTCCTCACTTTCTGAAATTCTTGTTGTGTGCATGTGCACGCGTGCGCTTGCCCCAGATAGCATGAAAACGTTTTAAAATTATTTTTAATGTTTTCCAGAAACGTTTGAAAAACTTTTGCAGAAAACATTTCCAAAATGTTTTCTTGCTCATTTTATTAATGTTTTAGAAACGTTTCTTGTAAACGAAAATCAAACCAAAATCAAACCAATCTAAAACGTTTTTAAAACGGCTCCGACACCAACTACCAGCAATCTATATACTCTTCGCTCTTTCAGTCACACTGCGTGAGTTTACTCACGGGAGTGTGAGACTGAACCCAGTTCAGCCTTCAGTTTGCTGAGGAAGATCCTTGGATAAGGATCGAAAGCTACACGTGAGTGGCTTCTTTTTTTGTTTTTGAGACAAGTATAGATCTGTAGCCATTATGTTTTATAATGGTTTGAATTTGGTCTCTTTTCCGTTTACAAGAAACATTTCTAAAACGTTAATGAAATGCACGGGGAAACATTTAGAAAACATTTTCTGCATATGTTAATCAAATGTTTCTGGAAAACATAAAAATGTTTTTAAAACATTTAATGGCACAAAAAGCAAGTTCTGGAGGATGTGCTCAGATTAGTAATAAAAAATGATTTCTCTATTGAGATAAACATACATTTGTTTCAGAATTTGACAAGAAAGAAATATAAACATCGTAACAATCTATGCACAGTAATCATGAACAAGATGAAAACATTGCAGATTAGTATTGCATGTGCCTCGGGGCATGACATGGGCAACTTTAAAATTAAAATGGAATTGAATATTAAAATTTTCTAAATCTAATTTTCAAACAAAAAGAGCTTTAAAAATCTGATTGCAAATTTAGAATTGGCGTGCCTCAAAGATGAAAATAAACACACCTGTCATTGCATTTAATTTTATTTTAAACTTTGAAAATT